>JAFVLL020044703.1:0-30401 GCA_021397915.2 Tor tambroides | reverse complement strand
CAGTAAAAAACAGATGATAAATATACAAACTTACAGGAACGCAGCAGTTTGGGCATAAGTAAAGGCCCCTTAATAACCAGGGGAGGCCTGTGAGAGAATTTTCAGAGAGACTAATACTGTACACCGTAAAAAAAAAAAAAAAAAAAGTTGAGCCAACTTAAAATTTTAAGGCAACCAGCTTCAGCAGATTTTTGAGTTTTCTCAACTTGTTGTTTTAAGTTTATACAACAAAAAGTTGAGAATCTCCTACAAAAATTAGTTGAGAGAACTCAAAAACCTGTTGAAGCTGGTTGCCTTAAAATTTTAAGTTTTTTTTTACAGTGTATGTAAATCAATATTGATCAAATTGATTTAGCTGATAATCATGCTCTTAAGCACACATGACTGATCTTAAATTTGTCATGATAATAAAAAAGTGTAATTATCTTTCCTTTAACGAGTAGACGTGATGGCGCACTAAAGAGATACTAAAAGCAGACTGGCTTGAACTGCTACAGGTAATGATAATTAATATATGCAAAAGTGGGATTTTGTAACACTTTAAAATAAGGTTTGTTAACATTAGTTAAACTAATTATCAGCGACATTGTTACAGTATTTCTCAATCTTTGGTTACATTAGTTAATAAAATGAAATTGTTCATTGTTTGTTCATGTTAGTTCACGGTGCATGAACTAATATTAACAGATTCAACGTTTGATTTTAGAAATGTTTTAGTAAATATAGAAATTAAGATTAATAAATGCTGTAGAAGTATTGTTCATTGTTAGTTCATGTTGACTAACGTAGTTAACTAATGACACTATTGGAAAGCGTTGCCATCAATTTTTAACACTAACATTTTATTTTTATTCAAAATCTACAATATTCATACAAATATATATCTCAGATAAAATGACAAATTTTAGGGTAAAATGACAGTAAGTTTACAGTAAACTGAATAAAAGTTTTTTTTTTTTTTTCTAAGGCTACTCAGAGTACATCCATATTGTTAAACCTTGTTTATAAATGTCTTTTCTCACACGGATACTTTTCAAGTCAGTTTGATAATGAACGGCGTCTTTATGCTGTCTTCCTTCTCTAGCATTTGAGCAGTGATAAAAACTCTCCTGGGTTACCATGCATGAAGAAAAAAAACATTTTTTTTTTTTTCTATTATATGTATCTGATACATCCATTAGGTAAACTGATTAAAACAATTATCACTTTATTTGTTACATTCAGTTTTAACAAATCTGTGAAAATCCTTCTCTGATGGCCGTCTGCTGCTAATAGCATCAAAGCACACAGCTCGAGTGAAACCCATGAGAGATCTTTCAAAACAAGCCAGTTCGTCCAAAGTGTAAATGTAAGTAAGATTAGTAATCATTTTGTGCTACTTGCAGGATGCAGTTCATTTTTGAAATCTAATCCTAGATAAATAGGGCCTAAAAGACATCAATATTAAAATATATAATTGTAAGTTTAAGAAGTCTTGTTTAAAAATATGTATTTTGTGTAACATAAAATGTAAAGCGTAAAGACATTAACTTGTATAACAAATATAGCATACTGCATGTTTTTTTTGTTTGTTTTTTTCACTGAAAACTGTGGGACCCAAGAAAACAGTTTTATAAGGGTCCTGCAGAGATCATTTATGATGCATTCACCAGATGTTTTATGTAATTTAAGGTGTCTCAAAAGAACATTCACACCAATATCAGTGTAGGTACTAGAGTCATTGTGGAGAGATTCAATTTTTGTGAAGAGATGAAAAGGAGAGCATTAGTGATTATATAGCTGTAGTGCTTTACAATGGCGGATCCCTAATTCCTTTCCACTCTCATGTCTCGAGCCTCTGGGACCTTCACATTTTGTCACGAGTGGCTCTTTTCAACCCTCCACAAGTCAGTGTTATTTGTAAGATAAAACCCATCGGAAACCACTTTTACAGCAAATAATGACACCTGCTGATTTTCCCTCTCTCCCTTTATGGCTTTAGATGAACATGATTTCCATTTTACACCAAAGATACGAAGAGAGAGATGTATTTCTTTGAAAGGGTGGATGCTATTAGACAGATTAACCATCACACCATCCTCTGTTTTTATTAAATCAACTCAGCAGGAGATAACGGTTTCAGCAGCGTTCTCCTGGAAGACTCTTATTCCCTATATCATTTTCATTATCACACAATTCATAAAGAACTTTTCCAATTCATTGCTAACTGATCATATTAATTTGGTGGTGTGTATTCGAGGAAGACAACGCAAGTAGCTGAACTGCTGATGACTTCTGAGATGCAATAGTAGGAATTATTATGATGCATGAAACTGCAGTCTACTGCCTAGCTTACTAGCGTATATATTTCTACACCCCAGCAAGTGATTCAGTGCATGAGTTTCTGTTTTCATGGGAAGAGAATATTCTGCTTTCCCTACTCTCTTATTAGAAAATGTGTTTCTTTCAAACAGTGGCAACTTATGGAGAAAACAGAACCATCAGAGTACTGTGCATGAACATTCCTTCCACTAAACGCTAATAAATTATACATTTATTTTAAAAAAATCACCGCACATTATTCATAATTTAACACAATTTAACATTTATAGGTAATAATAGTACTCAGTATTCAAATTATGTCAGAGCCATTGAGGGCCCCGCAGGGCTCTAACTGAGAGGTAAACCTCAGAAACCTGCATGTGGTGCACTTTTGGCATGTTTAAAAATGTATAGCATTGTCTAAAGCATCAAATCACTAATTAAAGGTAAATAAGCAAATTAAAAAAGGGGGTAACTCTGTAGATTAGAGAACACTAGTCACTATTAACTAGTTGCTTATTACCATGCATATTACTAGCATATTGGCTGTTTATTAGTATTTATAAAGCACTAGATTTCTAGTGTTATAAATTTATTAGAGATTAGTTTCAGGAATGTTCATGTATAGTTTAAGAAATCAAGATACCAATTTTTATTTAGCAAGGGATGCATTAAATTTACTGTTTCTTGAGCACCAAATCAGCATATTGATCATCATGTGATACTGAAGACTGGAGTAACGGCTAATGAAAATTCAGCTTTGCCATCTCAGGAATAAATTATATTAAAATAAATAAAAAAGAGAGTTATTTTAAATTCAAGTAGTGTGTCACACTATTCATGTTTTTACAGTAGTTTTGAACAAATTAATGAAGCTTTGGTAAGCATAAGATTCTATAAAAAAAAAAAAAACTTTACAAACTTTCAACGACCCCAAACTTCTCAACGGTGTAAGTATATATAGTGGAGAAGTGGCAGTAATGGCAAAACATCTCATCCATCATGAAATGAGTAGACATGCTTGTTTTAATGAGCAGACTAGAGGAGGAAGAGAAGGACTGGATGGGTAATTAGTGTGAGTATTTAATTAGGTTGTAGGCTTAGATTGCTCTGAGTGCTATTTAGATGGTTTGCATTGTTGACCTTTACAGCTTAAATTGACTTAAGCCACGACATCTCGAAAAAATTGTGGCGCCTAATAGAAGATGAATGATTTAGTTAGGAGCGGCATATGTTGGTAGCCTACCTTATGAATATTAATGTGAATATTGCTCTTTAAGATTAAACACCTTGAAATAGTTTGACATCGTCAAGCTGTGTGCATGTTATAGATCAATTAGCTGCAGGAGATATTATGTCAATGTTATTTCTTTTCAAGTACAGCATACTATATTTGAGAGCGTATTTCAGATTGTGGCCTGCTGCCAGTAATGACACTCACTCCATTTAAGGAGCAAAATCAATTCCTACTACATTTCATGGCACTCTATCATACTTCTGTAATAATCGGACATAGTTCAGCTATACTAAAGAGGTGATTAGTAAGGGTTATGCGCAGTGATGTCAACAATTATGCGCTGTGGCTAAAGATCTTGTACAACTAACATCTGAACTGCTGTAAGTTTTTCCCATTATCTAGTTAATTACAAATAGCTGTATTTACAAGGCCAGTCCAGAGGGAATGACTTAGCAAACAATGTGCTATAGGTGTTAGCTAAATGAAAAATAACTACTGTTTAAGTCCTAGAGTGAAATGGGACGAGGTGAAAGATAATAGGTGAATAATTGTGTTTTTATGCACTGTGTGGGAGACAGTGAGAAACTTTACTGCTAAGCCCCACAGCTGTTCACTGTAAAATCTGTCCTCACAATGACTTTACAGCTGGCCCGCCGCCACCTTTTTATATCTGTGTGCACAGATACGCACATCTCACGTTAAAGTTTGTCTTAGCGTTGGCGTCACTGAACCGGCTGGCGAAGATACTGTTGCCATGAAAACTTCCACCATCCTTGAGGAGTAACTCGCTTCGAAATGAACCTAATGAATCATCTATCACTGTCCATGTGCAAAATAAAAGATGCTACTCACTGCCGTAATGTTTGGAAATGTTGTTTTGGGCGAAATCAACATCTCCAGGGTGAAGCTGTAATTTTGTGTCACCTTGAACAGAATGCATAATATAGCGTAACTGTTCTTATCGCCAAATGTCAGATGAAATTTAAAAGCCGGTCTTTTTCTTTTGGCTGTTGTTTCTATCTTAAGATACACCGTCTGCATAGTGTCCAAATGCATTTTTTTCCTCTCTCAGTGTGTGTGTGTTTGACCGTGTAATTCTGCTTTTGGCAACCAGGAATCTTCATGAATCCACTGGCACCGCATCTCACAGCTGGCCCAGATTCTTCAGCTTCCTTTTCTCTTGAAGATGGCTGTTGTTGTTCCTGAAAACACTGTTTTACTTCCTCATAACTCAACGTGTAAAGAGCCAAACCACTAGAGGTGTCGGTACGTGAGTACTTCCAGAGCGAGTTTGAATGGAAGTATTGATGGAGCTATTTAAATTCACTTTGAAGTTGCTGATAGGCTCTATTTCCTACACCTTTTCCCTGACTTGAGTGGGTTAGATGGTATGAAGAGGGGAAAATTGGCTTTCTGAGCTGTAATTAGCCTATCAGAATGCTTTTCTCGAAATCATCCAAACCACATATAAGCGTTAATGGAGGCTGAAGGCAACAAAATTGTTAGAGTTTCCAAGATCAGAGGCGAATGGCACGTCGAACTCTTAAAAACATCAAAATAATGCCATTGCGCCTCGATTTAGCATCGTTAAGCCTTCACAGTATTTTCGCAGCGAGTGCAGAACAATCCTTTTAATCACCGAAGATTGTTGTGCACTTTGGATTCAAAGACTGGAGGTAATATGTAAATCCAAAATTAATGTCTCATTCCCTGTGCTGAATGAAGCACTTGACTTTGAAAAGTTTGTAACAAGTCAGCCTCTCGCAGCAAATGTAATCACGCATACTCAGCCTCTCCGCAAGGCTTTTTCAGAGAGGCTGATATAAATCAGGTTTTGATCATGGCTCATTTTTATTTATAAGATCTTGTAGAGGCAGGTTTTTCAAGGGAAGACAACATCTTATTTTTGGAAGCCACAGTGTAGCTACAGGTAAATTGGCTCTTCGTACAGATTTGTCACTATCGGTCTCATTTTCCCATGTAGTGATCTGAGAGCGAGCGTGTAGTCCGTCAGGACACTTCAGATGGCATCTTCTCCAGCTCAAACATTCATGAGGAGCGTCTCTCTCTTTGGGATACACTTGGCATGCTCTCCCTCAGAAGTTTTGAGGATAATTGGCAAAGTAGCAAATGGCCTGAAATCATAATTTGCAGGTAGACGTTTCTGCTGGCAGAGAGTTTTTGCTATCTCCGATTTGGAGACAGGAAAAGAAGCTGTTGCCTCATTAAGACTGTGCCTGTACTTTATACACTGACAATAATGTGATAAAAATTACAAAATAGAAAGACAAAAGCATTGAGTAATTGTCATAATCTTTTAAGAACAATAATGTTAGCTTTAATTTCCAAGACAAAGCCGCCGCTGTAAAGTCAAGGCCTTTTGTAAAACCAGCTGCCATCACAACTTTTCATCAAGACTCAGTTCCCCATAATTAATACATCTCTTCCTGGAATTTGTACATTTTTCAATTCAGTGTTTACATAAACACAGAGAACAGAAAGTTCAGCTGGGAAAAGTGGTGGGCAGAGAGAGAAGGAAGGATAGAGAAAGATAAATCAAAGGTCTAGGAAAAGGCTAAGAACCAGAGCTTTGAAGTTATTATGATGTGCTGCTCACGTACAGGATACACCAATGAGGACTTTCGCTTGATCCCGTGGGATCTAGGTTATTGACCTTGCACTTTAACGGTATAACAGGGCCTTTCTTGAAGCGCCAGAGGTGTTAATTAAATGGAGCAGCAGAGTCAGGACACAGGAAATGCACGGACAGTGACGAGTCTGTTGTTTTACTCCACAAATAACCATTTATTCTTCACACATTTAGCGAAAATCACGGTTTATTGTAAAGGACACAAGAAGGTAGAGAAACAGAGAGATGTAGCAGTAGATTAAGTACTCGGTGCATGGCACATCATTCTTAGGGAGACGACTCACTGTGAGTCGAGTTTTTCTCTTTAATTCTGGCACCAAAAGCTCCGAAATATTCAACAGTGATAGTTGGCCAGCCAACTTGAGCCTCGTAATATGGAGTAGGAGGAGTAAATTAATCTTTGCTACAACACGAGACAAACCGTACCTTCACATTTTAGCTGCGTTAAACAGTTCTTTTCATCATTTTAGCAGAGTTGGGATTGATTTTGTTTCGGTTAGGGCTGCGCGATTAATTGGAAGAAAACCGAAATCGCGACATGGCTTAGTATGATTATCAAATCGCAAAGACTGCAAATTATTGAAATAAATATGTGCACTACGTGTTTCAGAGTGAAGTGGCATTGTGTTTTTACACACTTTTACACACGTGCTGGCAAAATAAAAGCTTGATGTTTTAACTTTTGTAAAAAAATAAATTAATTAAGATTTAAGTATTATTATTGTAATTTTACAATTGTACTGTAAAATATAATATTAATAATAGTTATTATTATTATTATTATTATATAAGTATTCTACAGTGAATTATTCCTACAGCAATTACTATAGTAATATTTCTTACTTTGTATAATATATTTATTATTTAGCAAAAAAAAAAAAACACACATTTTAAAACAATCACAATTTTTATCAGAAAAATCACAATTCGTTTTTTTCCTCAAATCGTGCAGCCCTATTTTGCATTCAGGACATGGCTCAGTATTTTCAGAAGCTGCTCAGACAAAAGTTTGAACTTGATTTCATGTGTAAATTTACAGAACTCAAATGACCCCCAGCGTGACCTTTAACACTGAAATTCTGGTCTGAGGTGCCAGAAATAGCTTTTAATTACAAACAACACAAAATCAAAGAACATTGTGTCCTCACTTTGGGAGAAAAATAGAATCAAAATAGATAGTGAACAAAAAAATAACAGTTATTAAAAACAACCAGTACCATCGTAACCTTGTAAAATCAATATCTAAAACTCTATAATGCATGCCATACTATGCGGTTGGTTTTTATTAAGAAAGTTCAAAATCGAATGTTGGGAATTTCTTTTTCTACATTAGCAGTGTTAGACTGAGTATTTTGTGTCTGTTGTTGTTTGTGTTTGCCTACTGTGTGTGTGTGTGTGTGTGTGTGTGTGTGTGTGTGTGTGTGCGTGTGCGTGTGTGTGCTTATAAGCTCAGTGAATGAAGAGGGGCTTAAACAGATCTGACATCATTTTTACCATGCAGAAAATCTGCCAAGTCTTCCACAGTCTCTTCAGTTGTGTTTGTCCATTTGTGTCTTTTTTAGGTCTCCGTCTGTTTTCACACTTTCCTCTGCTGTCCTTGCTTGGCCTTGTCCAATCTGCTCTGGGGTCTTCGCCTATAGAAGAGAGATGACAAGAGAAGAGAATGCATGCATACCGTAGTGCCGCGGACGCTGAAGTCTGGCACAAACAGAGCAGGTGATTAGACATTTACACCTTCCTCTCCATTTCCCCTGTCGCTGTCAGACTGACCTATAATTTGACAAAACCTGTCACCGCTTGCTGCAGAGCTCAAGGCTGACACTTGTTAGCACTGGAGCAAATAGTTATCTGTGAGAGGGTGTGTGCAAGTCTATGCTTACTGCGTTTTAACAGCTCACTTACGTAACATGGGGAACATGGAAGTTCAGAGACACTGAAAATATTCATGTATTATGCAAATTCAGCAAATATACAGTGGGGTCAAAAGATCATAGATGAAAATTTATTTAATTTATTTAGTTTAGTTTTTAAACAAAGAAATTTCTAATTTTAGATTAAGAAAAGATCAAGAAATATTTCAGATTCTGCACATTTCTAGCTTACCAATTCGTGTTTTGATGTTTACATTAACTTTTTCATTAAATTAGGGTTTGACATTTTTTTAAATGTTTTTGAAAGAAGTCTCTTATGCTAATTGCAGCTGAATTTATTTGATCATGTAAATGTCTTTACTGTCAGTTCAGATCAATTTAATGTGTACTTGTTTAATAAAAGTATTAAAAAATGTAATATTAATTTCTTTAAAAAACATTCTTACCCCAAACTTTTTAGCAGTAATGCAATTTGTAATGACAAAATGTATATACAGAAATAAATGCAAATGTATGAAACAAAATAAAATAAAATAACAATAGAAGCATTTTCACTAGTGGTTTCTAACTTTTTTGATGACTTTTTTAACTTGAATGGCAGCACACACACACACACACACACACTAAAGTTGTCCTAAAACCTAAACCCAAAAGGCATTCTTGTCTTAGGACAACTTTGATTAACTTTTTTGATCCACTTTAAATGTTGACTACTATTTGACTGCTGCAGAACACAAAAGATCTTTTTTTTGTCCATACAAAGTCAGTCCAGTGTTTAAACATTCTTTAAAATCGTTTGTGTTCCACAGATGAAAAAAAGTCATACAGGTTCAAAAAGAAATGAGGGTGAGCAAATGATGACAGATTTTCATTTTTGGTGAAGTCTCTCTTTATTTCTTTCAGTAGGGCACATCAGAACACTCACTTGACTGTGTCCAAATGTCTTTTTCATCTCAGATGAACTCTCAGTCTGATTATGGGAACAGTCTGCTCCCACCTGGAGGTACAAAGAAAGAGACAGAAAAAGACATGTTCATTTAAAAAGCAAATTCAAGGAGCAAACAAATCCCAAGATCATCTAACGATCAAGCACAGAGCGAAGGGGAAATACATCTTGAATAAAAGTCTTTTAAGTCTTTTTAATAAAACAAAAATACATATATGTGGCCACGATGGAGCAGTGATACTGTATAGACTATAATTGTTTGCTGTTTACATTTTCCATAAAAGCCCTGAGCTATGAGATTATATAGTGTTGCATAGAAAACAGATTAATCATGTTGCTCAAAGGATGGAGTATTTTAAGGAAATGCTTTATATGCTTGTCTCTATGAGCTCTAAAATGAGCTAGAAAAATGTTTTTGGAGCAACACATTTAACAGAGGAGTACAAGACTACAAGAGACAATGTTTAACTGAAAAATACACCCTCATTTTTTTTATTCTGACAGGACGAAAAACAGTGAGGTTAAGTTAATGGAAGTGTTATAGGACTGTGCCTGCCAAAAGAACAACTTTATACAGGCAGTAAAGAGTAGCAATCTAAAACTCTTGCCATATACCTTGTTCATTTTCCTTCACTGCCTAAGCCTGCTTCATCCTAAGTGCTCTTTACTCAAAAAACAGTCAAAGAACTGGTCGAAGGAATGTACTGAAGCCAGCAGAGATAAATGAATAGCAATCATCAATGTCTGTAAACTCCCTCTAGACAAATTGGTGTGAGCAATACTAAAGACTCAAAAACAGTTGACGTCTTTTTGATGGATGTGATACAGTACTTCACCATCTGACAAGCACCTCAAGTTGTTGTTATACAGTATACTCCATAATGAAACAGTCTGGATACTCAATTTAAATGTAAATATTATATTCATATAAAATATTCAATATTAAATACCATTCAAATGTTAGAGGTATATATTATTATAATTTAAAATAACTTAAATAACACTTAAAATAACTTAAAAAACTTATATAAAACTTAAATACAGACCTTGAGCCAAAAACTCATCACCAAACACCAATGACTTGTACATACACTATATAGACAAAAGTATTGGGACACCCCCTTCTTTAGAACAGAAAAATACACTTCCAAATCTGTGGCAACAACGATAGGAACATAATTCATGTATTTAAAAATTGTATTTCCATCTCTGTTGCAACAGTTTTGGAAGTGTCTAAAATGACTGTACCCATATGTACAAGTCATTGGTGTTTGGTGATGAGTTTTTGGCTCAAGGTCTGCATTTACAGTCACACCAGAGGTGTTAAACTGGGATTAGGACTTGGTTTTATGCAGACCAGTCAAGTTCTTCCACACTGACTGAATCAATCATTTTCTTTTTGAACCTTGCCTTATACACAGAGGCATTGTCATGTTAGAATAGAAAAGGGTCCTGTCCAAACTGTTGCTATAAAATTAGAAGCACACAATTCCCTAGAATATCATTATATGCTTAAACATTAAGATTTGTACTCATGGAAATTACTAAAGTAGTCAAACCTGTTCATTAGAAGGGGGCGACCCAATACTTTTGGCAATATAGTGTAGATAGATAGATCTAGATTCTGCACTATTTCCAGGTCACTAATCAAAAAGGGAAATGTGTGACATTGACCATGTGACTCTGTATGGACAGTCAGATATTCTTCTTCCTTTGAAGAACTTCTTCCAAATCATGCTAGATCACATGATTATCAGGTTTTACACAAACCTATGGAGTTGATGCAGCTCCAGTGCTGCTGCTATTAAAGTAAAAAAGAAAGAGAAACTTAAACTAAAACATAATTTCTAATAATAATAATAATAAAAAACCTAGAAGAATGCAAAAACAAATTAGTGGTCTCAGACTTTTGGACTGTACTACAAGTCTTCATAAAACATGCTAATCTATGATAATAACTTGGTCTTCAGTAAGATACAAAAATCAGCAGCATTCATATATGATAAGACTCCATTGATTAGAAAGACACCCCAGTGTGTTTTATCTCACTCACAGTCTCTCTCTTTCACTCAGTATAGTCACAGGGCTCCGTCACACTGCTCTCATCAGTACCATCAGCAGGGTGAGAGCTGCTCTGGGAACATTTTCATTAGACAATCTTCATGGCATGTCATCTACCAAGAATGACACCTTCTCCCTGGGATCCCGTGTTTCTCTCCCTCTTTCTGTCTGTCTTTGTTTCCTGTCTTCACAAACTTCCTCACATGGCTGTTTTCCCCCCTCGCACACACACATTTAGCTAACACACAGCCACTTACACACAACCACACACACACACACACACACACCTGTCATTATAGTTGATAAGCGCATGTCAGCAAGCAGTGAGATGTATCTGGTCTGGTCTACAGTACTCCTCTCTGCTCTGCTGATATGTGTAATGCATTGTTCCCGTTGTTCATCTTCCCAGTGCTGTCTCAAACCTTCCAGACTAGAAGATCTCACATCATGTGTCAACTGCAATGATGACTGAGGATCATGTAAGGTTGCTTTGTGCCTACCATCCGTGTGAGAAACGTGTGAGTGCATTTCTCAAAATGGGTTCGTAATCTATGTGTTTGTTTGGTTAACATTCATTACCTGTAAGACTGTCTGTGAAAAAATTATGCCTTTTCAATTCTTTACAAAAGAAGTTTTGCAACTACCACTGCAAAGAGCTATGAAATGCAAAAAAAAACAAAAACAAAAAAAAGAGCATAATCATTTTAAGGTCATCTTTAGCTGTTCTGGAGGCAATATATTACAGCAAAAACAGGGTAAAGCCCAAAGTATGATTTGTTTTTTTACACATGTGCTAGAGTATGCATATAGTGTGTGTGACGTACAGTATATTTCATTATAAGCATTGTATGCACTCAGCCGTACCCTGATCTCACTTCACTGATTCCAAGTTGTGGCCAGAATCAAATTTAAGGTTTTGATGCTTGCTTTCAGGACTACCACTGGAACAGTCCTTGCCTTCCTCAGTTCACTACAAATGTTGCTATAAATGCTTCCTCCGCCAGCTTAGCTCACTGAATGAGGAGAAAAAAATCTCTGCATTTCTACTCTCCTCTAGCTTACTTCCATGCTTTTCTACTCTTCTCTGTCTTCCTTTCTAATCTAGTTGTCTAATAAACTGGCATTGTGTGTTACTATTGGACTATTGGTGGCTCTTTAACAAATTACTTTGTTCTTCTTTTGCTTTGGTTAATTTTACAATTATTATCATTATTTAAGTAATAAATAAAACAGTTTGTTGCGGTAAATTTTACAAGAAAACAAGAAATAAAATTATTATTATTTTTAATAATAATAATAATAATAATAATAAAAGTTTACAATTATTATTGAAGTTATAAATAAAACAGAATTTTGCAGTACATTTTACAAGAAAACACAATTTTTTAAAGTAATATTTCAGTTGTTGTTGTTGTCGTTATTGTTATTATTGAAGTAATAAATAAAACAGGTTGTTGCAGTACATTTTAAAAGAAAATACTATTTTTATTTTTTTACAATAATAATGATAAGAATAAGAATAATTTTACAATTATTATTATTATAGAAGTTAAAAAATAAAACTGTTGCATATTTTTTCAGATTATCTACTTCAAAATTTCAGGTTTAATTCAACGAGCTATCTTTTTGAGATGAAATGTTTCTATATCATGTTTTTCTCAGTGTTCTACTTTGGACTTTAGAGATTTTAAACATCTTGTCCTAGTTTAATAAGCAGATTTTTTTTCCCTTAAAATATTCCTGATTGTTTGAGCATCCTGACCAGCCCGAAACAACACTGTCTCACCAATGGTGTTATTTTAAATCTGCTCTATCGATTTTACCAATGAAAGAAAAGGAGAGTGCTTAAGGAATCAGTTTGAAAACAATCATTATTATTAGTTCCATTTGGAGTCGTAAAGGGACAGAAATTACACACTTCACCCTTCACTAAATGGAGCTGCAGTATTTTCTCATGGGTCCAACAGCAGCGGTTCAATATACCATTGATCACGAGAAAACTGCTGAGCGAAGCCTCAAAGCTTATTCTTGAACGAAATTTAATGCAAAGTTGTAAATGATCTTAAATGGATAAGGGATACACTGAGATGCAATGAACATAAGTCGCCCCATTTAGTCCAAAGGGTAAGGAAGTGGCCATTAGAGTATAAGGGCACTAAAGATTTACCTTCACCATCTGGCAGTCTTTCGGTCCTGTGCTCTCTCTCCTCATTACCGCACTGCTCACAGGCAATTTACTTGTTGTTGTGATCCGGGGAACTTTCGGGATGTCCTTAAGGAAGATAGCATAAAGAAACAGAATGTTACGTTATGAAAGACACAAAGGAGTAGAGAGAGGAAGAAAAAGAGGGAAAACAAGAGAGTGCTGGGGTTAAATTCTCCAGACACTTTATTATAAAGCACAGACAATTTTCCACTTAGGTTAATTTGAAGTCAGTTGTCAACTCTTTCTATTGTGATCTACTGTACATGAGTGGCTTTAAAGTCAGAGTACAAAGCACACTTCTGTTATTGTGTTCCATTTAGCAAATGCTTTTATCCAAGGAGACTTACAGTAAATGGAAACTGTTCGGCTTAAGAGCATAATTTAAAAAAAGTATTTTGCTAGTTCTGTTTAAATCACATATAGATATTATTATTATTATGTTTACAATTTAATTGAATTTAATTTATAAATATAAAACATATAGTATATACAGTACCATTGCATTAATGTTACAAAATATGCCTATTCCAAATAAATGATGTTCTTTCAATTAACTTTCTATTCATAAAAGAATCCTGGGGAAAAAAGTGTATCTCGATTACCACAAAGATATTAAGAACCACAACTGTTCTCAACTTTGATAATAAATAGTCTTTTTTTCCCCTTGAGCAAGAAATTTGCATATTAGAATAATTTCAGATCATATGACACTAAAAACTGGAGTAATTATTTTTACTGCAAATTCAGATTTGCCATCGTGTAAATAAATTAAAATGTAAAAGTTGTAAATTGGAATATCACAGTATTGCTGTTTTTATATTCTATTTTTCAGTATTAAAATAAAAGCTGCCTTAGCAATTTCAGTTTTTTGAATGGTAGTTTATATCTAGATTTTATTTTATTTATTTCTGGACAGAATGGCACTTTATGTGTATGTTTTGTCTGGAAAAAGTGATCACATGATTAAATAATATATATTTGCCTTACATAAGATGAAAGCAGTAATGTATCAGACACACAGAGCCAGCAGGTAAATGTGTCTCAGATTATATGTGCTGAAATCGCGCCCCTGGTTAAATAGTGTGAATTAAAGAAAAAAGCACAGTGGGGGATGAGGCTTCTAGCAAAGCTCTTCACACATCCTATAACTCATTTACTGAGCAAAGACAGATGAGATAAATACTACAGTAACAAACTTCATACAGTCTCTGAAGCGTCTCTCTGGAGGAGTAATGATATAACAATAATCAGCTTAGGGACTCTCTGCTCCTCAGAGTGAATGAAATAGAATATGACACACTTATTGCTTCCCCATTGCAAATCAGCATGATATCCGTAGAGGCCTAGTTTTTGGTAAGCCACTTTTGAACATTGTCATCTGGTGTTGACTTGAGTGCTCACTTATGTGCTAAGATGTCCAAACCCTGAAGGAAAATGTGCGTATACCTTCACGTTTATTATCTTATGCACAGATACACAGCAGATTGCAAAACTTTGTTTTGGGTTGGTGAGGATCCTGGTTATGAAGGCTTTGAGGTGGTTGTTAAATTTCAAGTAGCAGTTAAAAAGCCCTTCTGCGCTGTAAAGTTTGCACATTTCACTTCAGGACATATCCATGAATCTTGTATCAAGCCCACAGAAGTCTTGTTTTTACATCAGAAATGGTGTGCTATATTTCAATTCAAACAACTCTCATGAGAAGACCAACAACGTCAAGACAAGATGCCGTCGGGTGAGTGTTGTAAAGAGTTATTAAAATGAGGGTTTCGTGTCTGAGTTATTTGTTCAAAACACCTGCTTTAATTAATCAGCTTGGCCTCCTTGGTTTAAGACGAGCTAATTAGCGGATGTTTGGTAGAGATACCTGCAGGGAAAGCAGCGGTATAAATATTTCGCTCCTCGGTTTGTTCAGATCGTCAGTTAATTAACTCTGTTTAACTGTACAGAGTGAATCGACAGAGCTAACGTGATCCATTTCCATGATTTCCAGCGTCATCGTGTTCAGTGCTCTGTTCATGCCAGCTGTTGTTGGGTTGAGACGGAGTGATCAAAACTTGTAACTTTTGACCTCTTGCCTATCTTGGAATATAATGCATTTACGAATTATAGTCTTGGTGAGCTTTATACCACTGTATTTGTAGTATGACTACAAGTACATGATTTTTAGATAAAGTATGTAATTTCTGCACCGCTACAAACATGGAACAAAATAAATAATTTTCAAAACGTTTTTCCAGATACCGTCCCATTCCCCATTGTTTACACGCTTGACCTTCCATTTATTACGATGGTCATGCGCATCAATATAGCAACAACAACAAATCAACAGCAGTGAGGTCTGTCTCAAGAGGCAGTCTTAGTGGCTTAGTTACAGTTTAGTTGAGCAAACTATTTTTGTCTCATAAAGGAAGATCAGTTTTTACTGGTGTTGCATTGCCATAGTAACAAAAGCTGCCCGACTAACTTGATCCAGAACAGATATGTTTTTTAGGGAAAAAGATAATAATGCATAAAAAATTGTAGTTTACACACTGTAAAAAATGCAACTGCACATTTTCCAGGTTACAAAACCTTTTGAGTCTCAAATACTAAAAAATGCTGTTTTCTTGAAACTACATAAAAACTCGTCAGACCAACAAAATTACCCCAAATGTTGTCCCAAATAGTCATAAGTTGTCCCATAATAGTCATAGTACATTGTACTTATTTTTGATGTAAGTACATAGTAGTTAAGGCCACCAAATATAAAGTGTGACCATGTATATTATATAATTTGCATTTTAACCCACAACCTGCTCAGCCGATTTCATGGCAATTTGTACATATTTAACGAGGTGGCTAATTCGTACAAATTTGTAAGAGCTCACTCGTACGAATTTGTAAGATTTTTGCTAAATCGTACGTATTTTATGAGTTCCCCAATTTGTATGAATTCATACGAATGAGCCACCCCATAACCCCACCCCTAAACCTACTCGTCACTGGGGTCTAGACAAATTGTACAAAATCGTACCAGTGAGGTTGTATGAATTTGTACGAATTAGCCACCTCGTAAAATACGTACGGATTGGTCGTGAGTGTCAGCCTTGTGTCGTGTGTCTTGTTTCCCGCCCTCATGTTTCCATATTTGGTTTGTTTCCTGTCCTTGTTTAGTGTGATTATCAGTTAATTATGTCCAGTTGTGTTTGTTTAATTAACCTGTGTATTTAGTTCCTATCTGTTCAGTTTTGTGTCGTTTGGTCTACTCGTTACTCCCCGGTGTTCCTTTGTATCTGCCTTGCCTTGTCTTGCCCTGCCTTGTCTACATTAAAGACTATTATTTTGAGTTACATCCTCGTCTCGTGTTCTTCGTTCCTCCCTGCTGTGTGCACCGTGACAGTGAGACAGCGTTGCATTGTTTTGCAGGGTTTTTCTTAATGTACATTAGTTGTGATGAACACTTAAATGTATGTGTAAATTTAAAAAAAGCTTTCAATGTCAATTAAAACAGTGATAAGTTTAACATAAATGCACATTTTTTTTAACACATCAAATGACTAAGTTTGCCTTTTAGGCTCTTTGTGGAGCTATAAATATGATAAAGTTTATAAATTCATTCGCATTGATACTTGCATAATAATCTCTTGAGTTTAAGTGAAAAAAAAATCTCTAAATAATCTAGAGTATTTGCTAACAGGCAAATAGCATGAACACATAAATGTTACATGCAATTTAACAAGCTACAGCACATGGCATCTATCAACGGCTGTAAAATATGAAGTGACTATCATTTAAAACTGGCTGTTTGTTAAAACCTCACGCTGATGAATCTTTCAGCAGCAGGGACTAGTATGCGCTGGCTGACAGTATAGGTTTTGCATGGCTGTTTGGAAAGGATTAAGGCTCATTACATTCCCAACAGTTGATGAATAGGGACTGTAATGAAATGCTGAATGGGACACTGTACAGAGGACTAAATGTCGTCTTCTCATCCAATTCATTTGAGAGGTAGAAAATTATTTGTACTTGAGACACAACCTTGGACAGATGTTTTACAATAACATGTTTAATCATAAGGTAACATATCTTGACTTTGTTGTCAGGGTTGAGGTTTGTGGCAGGTTTCCAATTAAACTTTTGCTGAAAGGCTCAAGGCGAGACATTTCAGACCAAGATTCTGAAGAAATCAAAATAAACATGACATTGTCTAAGAAGGTACTTCATATATTTTTCCTTTCATTTCTTTATGGGTGCTCAATAATAATGCATTTTGAATACCATGTCCAAAGTTCAGTGTCTTACAAAGTTCCTTCTAACATTTTCTTTCTTAAAAATCTGCTTATTTAGGAAAAAAAGATCTGAAGGCTGAAGCCTTGTTTTATGAGGTCTTTTGATGTTCTCTAATACTGTTCTGGGGAGACTTTTTGCTTATGGACAAGAGTATTGGAGCGTAATCAAAAAGCACTGCTCTGTCCTCTGGGTAGTGTACATAAGCATTGAGATTCTTAGCAACACTGAGTGCTTCTGCGTCACGTAGGGGGAGAAAATAGAGGCAGATTCTCCCACACTGCCTGCTAAATAAATCAAGCACTGTTAATGGTGTTCTCAGCAGTACTGTATGCACTGAGAGATTCCTTTCTTAACAGGTTGGATGACAGTATGCCTTTTGTGAATTATGGCATTTAACCCTTAGATTACAGTGTTGCCTCAAAGTAACAAACCCCTTTTCTTCATTTTACAACAGGAAGATGCAAATGAGATGACAATAAAATTGCTGAAGGAATAGTTAACCCCTCCCCCCCCCCCCCCCCAAAATGTCTTTGTAACTCAGTGCACTATATTTAAAGTATTCTAAAATCATTTGATAACGCCCACAGAAATGTGCAATAAACAGAAATCTAAAGTCAGCATGAAATGAAAATTCACTGTCTGTTTTGAAAATGGATGTTATAGATAAAAGAAAGAAAACAGAAAAATGGGTTTATTGTGCTGATACTAGTAAAATAAGAAACACTTTATACTGACAGTCCACTATAGACATTCTACTAACTATAAGTAATTTTCCACCTACATGTCAACTACAAGTTATTAGAATATTAATATGCTGTCTGCTTAATATCTCCTAACACTACACTTTGATTGTCTCCCAACACATGATTTTAATCTTTGCAAGTACGTCAACTTAGTTGCAAATTAATGAGAGTTAGTTGACATGTAGTTGGTAAGTTACTTATAGTTAGTAAAATGACTAAAATGTACCATCGAAATAAAGTGTAACCATAAAATAAATATATATAATGTGTTAAATAATGTTCTTAGTCTTTCCTTCCAGTGACTACGTAGCCTAGAGTGAAACTACGGGAGTTTACGTTGAATTAAATGCCATACAGGCCTACAGATTATAATAATAACCAGAATAAAAAAATGTGGTAACACTTTAGTTAAGAGACCAATTCTCACAATTACCTAGTTGCTTATTAGCATGCATATTGGCTGTTTATTGGTACTTACAAAAGCACATATTAATGCCTTAGTCTCCATTACCATATTCTAGATCCCTTAACCTTGCCTAATACCCAAACTTAACAACTACCCTACTATATTAATAAGCAGTAATAAGGAGTTTGTTGTGGAAAAAGTCATAGTTAATAGTTAGTTAATTGTGAGAATTGGTCCCTAAACTAAAGTGTGTCTGCTTAATACAGCACTTTTAAATATATAAACAATCCCGAAATACACCAGGACTTTTATTTTGAAGTGTTTATGCTTTGCTGTTTACAGCTGCTCAATCAAAAAGATGAATGAGATCAAATATGCACTTTTATAACAACAGATTACAGTATAAACACCAGTAATTTATCAATAGTAGAAAATACACAAATTGCTTGGAATAAATGTGTGCTATTTTTTGATTGTGAACTTTGAAACCTGCAGATTTTTAGTGAATAACTTTCACCCTGGTCTTCTTATAACATTAAGCTTTCATATGGATTCAGAAGATTCTGAATATAGCAAGTTGTATGCATACATTTATAGTACTAGGAAAGACTTCATGAATAAAACAAAATAAAAAGCCTGTCTTGGTCATACTATGTATGATGTGCTTTTTCATCAAATTCAGAGAATGGCTTTTCTTCAGGGTGTTAGTACCTTTGCATGCGGCTGCTGAAAGGTGACTCTTGAATTGTTGGCCAGGGCAGAGTACCTCAACAGGTTGGTGGGTGTGGCTGGAAATCTGTGTAAACTTCCTGTCTGGCTGTGTAGGACAGACGAGAAGCAGATATGCACGGTGTCCTTCAGGGCTTTCAGCTGTGACTCCTGCAACAAATTAAGTGAGACAACACATGAGATTAATGGGCAAATGTTTATCACGCTGTCATCTTATCCTTTTGTCCTCAAAGCATTTATCTGTTCATTTGATCCACGCGCTCTGTCAAAATTGCAAAATCCCTGACCTAATAAGATAATAGAATTCATTCTCAAAGTTTACATTTTAAAAGATAGCAGAAGAGAAAAACAGTAAAGCTGAACTGGAATGATGAAACGGATCGGCTCCTGACTTACCTTATCCAGCGCTGCCTTCTCCAGTTCATCTTTGGCCACTTTGAGTTTATTCTCCAAGTCCATCAGTTGCTGACCCTGCACAGAAGAGGCACTGATGCTCTTATCATCTTACCAAACTGACATAAGCCTTAGTCCAAATGGTGTGTTTATATTTAAAGTGGTTTCCAGAAGTCTAGAGATGCTTGTATTTAGCATTTTTAGTCAATACATTTGTAATTGCAAATGATATTATCAACAGTTTAAACAAATCGTTTGGATTTACACCACAATTTGAAAATGATCCACAAAGTATTTTAAGCTTCAAAGGGAGAGGAACATGGTCAATATAAGACATTTACTTATTCGATTACTGGCCCAGAAATAGTCCAGAATCTTAAATAGGCTATGTCTTTCTTAAATATTTAATTTTGGACCTAATGTTTTTTTGTTTGAAAAATCTTAAAAACCGAAATTGGCTGTTTATTTCATGGTTTAAATTAGACTTGAATCCTATATTCAATGTGATCACAGACATTGTGGATAATGAGCAAACTATTCAAATAACCATTATTTCTTTTCTGCTAGATTTATCTTTAGATCTTTACATCTGTAGGTTTATTTATATATAATATACTTTGGGTAGCATGAACTCTACTGTGAATGCTTATATAATTGAGCATGATGCTGTTCTTTGAGGCAGAACTACATAATGACTTGCCCTCAGTATGTCATTAGTTTAGTTTCATAAATATTGCTATATGACTGTGATGCTGTTTGTGCAGTCGACAACAGACTCATTGAGATGTGAACAGGTGACAGAGATTGCCCATCTGGGATCATTAGCACACGTTATCTGTGAGACGAAAAGTAGAGTGCTTGGATATAAGAGAGAAATTCGGTATTCATATTTTGCAGAATGAACTCAAATGTTCACAGAGTTTCTTCAATATATAGTAAGTAGTCATCTAAAATCTAACATGAACAGGCCATGATTTTACATTTTCACAAGTTTGAATGTCCCTGAAATCATAAAAGAGATGTGCTAAAAAGCCATTTGTTTGTGAATAGCTTTTTAGAAAGAGGTGAGACCTTTAGAAAATACTAAAGCCTTTAGTTTTTAGCAAGAAACAAAATCAATGTAAGACACATAAGCCTAAAGAAAAATAGCTCTAAGATAGTGTTTTTCTCAGTGACTTAGTGGTTAAGCATGGACTTACACACAAAGTTAATACACAACAAAACACAAGTAGTTTACAAGTGAAAATAAGGTTAATATGGCTGGCTGGATAAACCAGACAAATCTTTAATGTTTCATTTCATATTACATTATAAATGTACAAATGAATGTTCCTTGTAGCATATTTATAGCATTGTGGGCTATTTTGTAATGTGGTTTGATTTCAATCAATATAACATTACCATAATCACAGGAAATTTTGGAATATCCTATAATTGCTAGTAAGGCAGCTGCCGATTAAAAAAAAAAAAAAAAAAAAACTGTATTCAAAGTATAATTAAAAGAAAGAACATTGCAATCATTCTGATTGTGTCTTATAACAAGCTATTATGCCATTGCCGTCACAATTTAATCTATTTAATCTTTAATCTATTTGTGATTATTTTCACAGACTTCTTTCAAGCACAACAGAGAAGCGATGGATCACAAAAGCTGAATCTTAAACAAGAAAGACTTATTGCCACGGGAACTGAAGAGAACTGATGCTAGATCAGGACAACTATACCCAGCAAATGCTAATGCCTTATATCAATAAGTTTTGAATAAACAGCAGTGCCACACAACATGTAACAGTCTATGAATAATTTGACATACTGTATACATGTGCATTCAGACACTTCACTCCAACACAACAAGACATGATTGTGATAAATGGCAGCACTTTGAATAAGGAAAAAAAAATAAATCCATTTAATTCTGGCTAGATCTGGGGAAAATACTTTGACAAAGCAATCTTGCTCATTGTCCTTCTCTAGATTTTTGCCATGCTAGCCTAAGCCTCTGAATATTCTTCCTTTGCTTCCCATTACCGAACAATGCCTCTTCAAACCGACTCGTACTTAAAAGGCAACTCTAGATATAAACTCTGAAAAGAACTTCTTTAATCATGAATATAAAAGGAGGATGGATAATCTTCCTACATCGATTTCAAACAGGAGAGGCATAAATAGATGTACAGCCCAGATAAAAACACATTAGAGGAAGGTAAGCCCAGATTGGATATTGCTTTTTAAAAAAGTTTGCCTCATAGAGCAGGCGCCTCGACTAACAAAAATAATAATTCATGTTCTTTCTTAAAAATTGACACGACATATTTTACGACACGTGTTAGGCTGTCTTCCCGATTAAGAAGCCTTAGTTTTAAAGTGATGCACTTTGTGTGAAAACCCAGTGTTTATATGACGGTACCAAAGGGCAATGTGCTGGAAATATCAGCTGACATTTTCCCATCTAACACTGCAAATAAGAGAGGAAAGGTCAACCTGCATGGCAGGAAAGGTCACTGTTTTTTACATGAATCTTCACTCTCATCTCACATGAAAAGGTCAAACCATTCAATTAGAATGCACATATTACTCCTAATTTGTTTTATTTTGGCCAAAAATGCAGATTATTATGTATGATTTTTAGGACGGTGACATTCACACTGCTTTGTTTCCACTTTCAAAAACATCTCAGAAGTCAGTGTGGTTAAAAGCGGTTAAAGACCCCATTTAGCATGAGAGGTTTATGGCTCTTAGACCATTTGTGGAAGCTGTAAATGCTTGCGTATTTCTAAAAGTTGATAAAACTTCTCACAAATGAATTCGGCATTCTTTTTGTTCTGGCATTTCTACACTCTAAAAAATGCTGGGTTAAATACAACCCAGTGCTGGGTAAATATTGGACAGAACACATGCTGGGTTGTTTTCAACCAACAGTTGGGTTAAATGTTTAACCCAACCTTCTGGGCAGTAACCCAACCGCTGGGTCTAAACAACCCAATCGCTGGGTTCGTCCATATTTTACCCAGCGCTGGGTTGTATTTAACCCAGCATTTTTTAGAGTGTAATATTACAAAAGATCTCAATTGGAAATAAATGCTGATATAACTTTCTATTCAACTAAGCATCCATAAAATAATCATGTATCATGTTTTCCACAAATATTTTTTTAATGTTGATAATAAGAAATGTTTATTGAGCACCAAATCAACATATTATGAATTCTGAAGGATCATGTGACACTGAAGACTGGAGTAATGGCTGCTGAAAAACCAACTTTGTCATCACAGGAATCAATTGTATTTTAAAATATAATAGAAAACAGTTATTTTAAATTGTAATGCTATTTCACGGTATTACACAACCCAGCATGCACAGGATGTCAAATATAACGTCAGGTTGTCATTGGACATGATGTTGTACAAATGTTGCATTTTGGTTGAAAATGAAAATCGGTTTGACGTCAGTATTTGATGCCAATTTGATGTTGACTTAATGTTGGATTTTGGTTACGCAATCTAAAAACAACAAATATCAACGTCAACTGATGTCAGTATTGGACATCAAATTAACATTGGGTGACCAAAATTCAATGTGAATGTCGCAACCGAAATTTAACCAAGTATCAACGTCTTATGACGTATATGTTCACAATATTAAATTCCTAGCACAATTCAACTAAAGCATCTTGTGATGTGTCCTGACTGACTGACATAGTAAACTGAATTGGAAATACCTTGTATATGGTTAGAGTAACAAGACAACACACAATAGTAAGCCAAATGGGACCTTCTTTGAGGTTCAGAACTGTGGTTAAACTGCTCAGGTAAAATCATCTTTTCAAGGAGGCACTAAGGCCGCTGCGCACCATGCAAGGGTACAGTAATGACACAAGCTCTTTGTTTGGTTCTTACCTTAAAAATTAAATCCTTTTTGCCATACCTCAGCTCTTTCAGTTGGGCTTGGATTTTTTTGGACTGCAAAATGAAGATAAGAAAGAATGTGTGTTAGCTTATTCAAATAGTAAAATTGGTTTTAGATTGTGTAGCAGGCTTTTTGTGGCCGCGCCGAAGTGTTCCTTTGTGAACGCTTGCTGGGCAAAGCTCCAATTCAAAGGAGAGACCTTCACTGAGCAAGAAAATCTAAAACTCTTCCCTTCAGTGGACTGCAGGGACCATTCGATGATGCAAACACATTAACACATCAACACCCAGGCATACACACTTGCACAATAACACTCACTCCATGGTATGGTATTGTCTTGGCTTGCTGCCTGTGGATTGCTGCCACAGTTGTAAACATTTACAGAGTCAGACACACAAACGCACACACACATACACATACACTCCTCTTACACTATAGCATCAATGTCTTCAGTAATCTCTTAGTAACTGAAGTGTACAGCACCTCCACAAAACTAATGAGACTTCATTCCTCTCTCCCTCTTAAAGAAGCAAAATCACGTTGCCAATACACTTGCATTTAGCTGTCTACCTTGCCAATTTTCTAGCTTGGAATGAGTAGAATGTTGAGTTCGTAATATCAAGTTAGTTGCACTTGAATCTAGCACTAACCTAGAAAATGTGTGTTTAAATATATAATGTTTCGGGTCCCTCTCTTAATTTTTTTTTTTAAGACATGAATACATTTTATTCTGCAAGAATGCAGTAAACTGTTTTAAAAGTGCAGCATAGATTCACTGATTCAAATAAATTTTGTTCTTTCAAACTTCATATTCATCAAGGAAACTAAAAAATTCTAATATTTTCAACATTTATAATAATGCTTCTTGAGCACCAAATCAGCATATTAGAAATATTTCTGAAGGATCATATTACACTGAAGACTGGAGTAATTTTAAACTGTAATAATATTACTGTTTTTATTTTATTGATCAAATAAATGCAGCCTTGGCAAGCATAACATTTCTTTATTATTTTTCAAAAGATTATTTGGGTATGATTTGCAATAAATGACCATTTCAGTCTTTCTACTTCAAATGTTTGTTTAATTCAACGTGTTACTTGCCGTTTCTTCACAATTATTGTAAAATTTACTAGCAATTTCTGAATAATAAAAAAAATGTTTCTTCACCAAAGTGTAAGAGAAAACCTTTTGTCAATAATCATTAAACATAATTTTGTAATTATTTGTGCATTCAAACTCAAAAATCTGAGGGTGGCATGTGAAGAGGTGTGAATATGCATAATGCTTCTGCTAGGAGCAACATTATTTTGGTCTGAATAGAAATGCTGACGTATTTTCAACCGTGTTTGAGTGCACAACAGTCCGCGCAACATACCTCCTCTGCATGTATGTCACAGAGCTTGTTTCCGGACAGAAGTTTGTTCTTCAGGCTTTTATTCTGCAAGACGAGAAAAGGCAATAAATAGAGATATACTGTACCGACGGCTTTGTAACATCAAGCATGAAACAAGCCCCGACGTCTTGTTTTATCTAGGTAAATACACTCAATTTAATGGTACCCCTGTCCCTGCAGACAAAAGCAATGCTTCAACTGTTTCCATTGAGCTCATTTTGACAGTTCCCTCACAAGCTTATTGAAGCTCAAGGTGACCCAGGAGTATATGCCTCCTTTCTGTAATAACCTGCAGTGGATGTCTTTATGGAAACAGATGATGGTAGATTAAGAATCAATACAGAGATGATGGTGGTGCTGAGTTTAATCTAGTGCTTTTCTCCACCTCCTCTTTTTTCTTTCTCTCTGTTCGTGTCCTTTTGCTTTTATTTTTTCTCTCATTATCTCTCTCTTTCTCTGCCTCAATTTCTCACTTCCTTTGTCTCTTTGTTGCTCTCAGATGCAAATGTACAAGCTTTTAGTGGCAAGGTCACCCAGTTTCAGACCCACCAGGATTTCGCAGGACTTTTTGCTGATAATTGCGGCCCCAAAAAAGGACTGAATTTCCAGAGGCATTTCTCTAAAGTTGCGATGCTACTTGTGGTATTTTTGGTGTTGTTTTGCAGTGAAAACCCATCAACAATCATGCAATTAGTGTTAGTGACAATAGAAGTACAATTACCTGTAATTATTTTAGTGCATAATAACTGAATATGCAGTATGCATCAAAATATTAAGACAACAATGATGAAATAACCTGTATATTTGTGTATTCTGTTTTCAGCATAAATAAAAAACACAGAGTGTCCACAGAGTGATCATGTTAACAAAACCTTTTCAGTCATTAACACAAATGGCCAATTAGGTTCTGAGAGTTCTGGTAATAATTTTCTTGAGAGATTAAATTTACATAAGCAATTTTTTTTTTCAATGCATGTCATACATCATCAAAAACTGTATTAGTTACCGACACCTCTCATTGAATACCATTAAAAAGTTTGGAGTGAGTAAGCTTTTTCATTTTTTAATTGTTTATTATTATTGTATTTAATTCAGCAAAGGGCACATTAAATTGGTGAAAAGTGAACATTACATTGTTACAAAAGATTTCTATTTTAAATAAATGCTATTTATTTTAACTTTCTATTCCTGAAAGAAAAAAAAAAGTATCACAGTTTCCGCAAAAATCTTAAGCATAGCAACTGTTTTCAACATTGATAATAAGAAGAAATATGTCTGGAGCACCAAATCAGTATATTCAAATGATTGCTGAATATTTCTTCTGAATATTTAGCTTTGCCATCACAGGAATAAATCACATTTTCAAATATATTTAAATTGAATGAATAAAGTACACAATATTACTGTTTTTTTTCCCCACTTTATTTTTTATATATAAATGCCATGGTCAGTATAAGAGACTTTTTTCAAAAACATTAAACATTAATCTTACATAACCCAACTTTTGAACAGTAGTTTACAGACATATACAAACTTACTGATGTTATTGCTACTAATGAAGTCAGTAAACGAGAGTGACTGGAAAACTTAGTCTTAGAATTTCTGTGTGATATTTATGTGAAGATCAAGGGAACATTTTAAATTGCATTTTGAAGGGCACTGCAGGAACGGGACACCTTTTATAGGGTCATTCCAAATGAACATGAGTAACTGGAGAGGACACAAAGAGACAATGTTGGATGCTGAAGTTTTATATGTCTCAACAGTCTTAACCGCTAAAGGCCGGTACACACCAAGCCGACGGTCCGCCGACGGGCAGTTTTTGTTCGTCGGCCGACTAAGTTTTCTCAGTGTGTTCCGCTCCGTCGGCTGAAGTTGGTCCTCGTCGGCTTGTTTTCGGCGTCGGAGCTCGTCGGTCAGTCGGGCCATCTGATCATTCTGATTGGCTGTTCAGCTGGCGAACCAGTGCGCGAGAAAGGCGTAGAATGGACGTGCTACTTGGCCGTCGGTTGTCGAGCGTCGGCTTGGTGTGTCAGGGCAACTTTGGACCCATGACGCTGCAGATGTCGGCCGACCCCGCAGTCTGCTTTCGTCGCCACTAGTTCGTTGGCGTCGGCTTGGTGTGTACCGGGCTTAACATGAATTTTGCCACTGCACTGTTATTGCTTAAAATTTAAGTGGCAGTGACGTCTTTGTATAGAGTGCGAGACAGAATGAGACAACTTTCAAAGTGTTGATTAGCTAATATTGCACTTTTCCCCTTTAAATTTGTATTTTTTGGCAGAAAAATTGCAAAAATGGGAGAAAATTACACACTACCACAAGTAAAATGAGGTCTGGCTGAATTTGCATCAATTCATGTGATCGCAAAATCCCAATAGTTCATTGCATCTGTCCAACCAAGTGTAGTTTTCACTGAACTGCACCAAATTATAGAATTCATTCATGTAGGGAGCAAAAACACATTTCATTCACTTCCGCTAAGTGACATTTGATAGAAAATTTCAAAACAACTAAAAATGGCAAAGCCATTATCTCAGCAGAACACTTGCTTTTCATACCATATGTTCATCGCTTCCGTCATTAAATTAATGCTGAAAGTTCAACAGGCTCTTTTCTACTTTTACTGTAATTACAACACCTGCTGTGTAACGAGTCAGAGTGGCCCACACCAACAAATTGACTGGGGAATATATAATAGCTGGTGGACCACAGAGGTGTTACATTAAAGTGACTGTGTGTGAAAGAGAAAGAATAGGAACGGAGAAAGGAAGGAAGGGACGTTCTGAGAGCAAGTGAAAAAGTGTTTGAAGTAATGAAGCAGAATAGCATTGCAGTACGATTCAGTGAGGTGGAACTGGCTGAGTATCAAATCCACACACTTGCATTTCTACCCCTCTCTGAAGAAGAACGAGTGCTCAAGTCTGTAAGAAAAATGGCAGCTGTCATTAAATGTGACATTTGGCTGCCCTGCTACAGACTGCATTGACACAAGGATCCACCCGAACAGATAGGGCACACTTCAAACAACAACCATGAAAAAACTCATAGCCTTAAAGGGACGGTTCATCCAAAGATGAGACTTCTGTCATCATTTATTCAGCCTCATATTGTTCCAAACTTGTATGACATATGGAACATAAAAGATTTTTTTAATCTATACAATGAAAGCCAGTGGTGTCCAGTTGAACTATCACTTTAAATCTTGCACTCCCTTTTCATTCCCTATTTAGTAAAACTATAAAGCTAAATTGAGTGATAAGCAAAATTCACTCAGCCACGGTAAGTGATACAACCAGTACTTTAACAAATTAAATAGTTATTATGCTGTCATCATCTACGGCTTGACTTCAGTTGAACTAAGGGACACAGTTTCCATTTTATGTTCAATTAAAGGCCATTCCACTGTAGACTTTACCTTGAATAACACAGCATATCGTAGTAGTTAGAACATAAATCTCTTTTGAGAAAAAATAAAAATTTTTATATTTTCTCCATTAATTTACGACCAGCCGTTAGCAAAAAGAAACTGCAGTGGCTGGTGATTGTTCTCTTCTTTGATGAATGAAAGCATTTAACATTGTTTTATTTCATTTCGCATTTAATCTCACTTTTCCTATAAATGGTACTATAAAAAAATTAAGAAAGTATATTTCTTTGATGTTCTGAGGAATTATTGCATGTATCCAGAATTAAAACATTAATAATACTTCCTAAAAAAAGTGTTCAGTACCTCTTGCTGAAGGTCTTTGATGATTTTGGTCTTCTTTTCCATCTCCATCTTTAAGAACTTTATCTGTGTGGAAAAGGGGGAAAATTTTGCATATTAAAGCCCCAGCAGCATTTTGTACATAAAAAAGCATCATAAATTGTGCATGATGATCTAATTTAAGGAAGAATGACGTATGCTGTTAAATATACACTGCTGCTCAAAAATTTGGGGTTGGCAAAATTAGATAATGTTTTTGAAGTCTACAAAAACAGTAAAAACAGTAATATTTGTGTAACATTATTACAAATTAAAATAAATGTTTTCTATCTAAATAACTGTTTTTTTTCTGTTTTAATCTATTCAACAAAGCTCAAAAGAATGAAAGAATCAATTTAATGTATCCTTGATGAATAAAAGTATTAATTGCTTAAAAAAACCTTACTGACCCCAAACTTTTGCACAGTAATGTACAGAAATATAACTGCACCGTTATCTTTGTAATTCAGTTTATTAGATTATTCTGAGCTGTATATACCTTTTTATTCATTGTGTTTGTTATTTGTTTTACAGGCTTGATTTGGGGGTTTACAGATTAAAATATTAAAGAAAGAATGTACTTGAATAGCAAGGGGAGATCAGTTCTTACTGTACATTTACTGTGTATGACTGCAATGTAAATTCATGAAAACCTCAATCATGTTTACCCCTGGTGAACTGAACTCAAATGAAAAGAGAACTATATATAAAAATATTTCAACACGAGCCTATATGGAATACAAATGTGAACGTGAAGGTTTCCCAAAACAATCCAGAGCGTGGTACAAACAACCAAAAAAAGTATCAGAAGTGTTTACAGCCCTGAGGGTGAACTGCAGCTCCAATCAAATAGAACGTTCCACTATTGCTCCTTATTCCTTATTCACCCAGCTCAGCCCTGAATGTCAAACTACCTCAACTCTCATTCTCTCTCTCCTGCCTCCAGCCATGGCAGACACTGTGGAAAAATAACAACACATCTAAATACTGAGGTCGAACAGCTGTGTGTGGTTCCAGACAATACGGCAGCAGCGTACCTGCGGGTGTGTTCATTCCGATTAGCACTTTAATTGAATTCAGTCCACAAGCTCACATATTGATATACTGCAGTCAATGCATAGATATTTTTTGCAATCTTGGTTTTTTGGATTACAATAGAATGATGTCTTGTTCCTCATTTCCTAGTTTCACGTGGCTTTGTCTGCGAATCATATGCAACCTGAGTATAAATTTAGGGAATGTCTTGACTAAGCATGTTTTGATTTGTCAAATAAGTCAAAGGTTTTATATCAGATTCAGGTTCATGATTAATTTCATTTGAGTTTCTAAATTAATTTTAAATAAGACTTCACCCATAAATTAAAATTCAGTAACACTTTAGTATAGGGACCAATTCTCACTATTAACTAGTTGCTTATTAGTATGCCTATTATTAACAAATTGGCTGTTTATTAATACTTATAAAGCACATATTCTGCACGACCATATTCTACATCCCAACCCAATATCTAAACCTACTACCTTACTAACTATTCATAA
>JAFVLL020044701.1:0-31459 GCA_021397915.2 Tor tambroides | reverse complement strand
TCACTGTTGTGTGTGTGCACTTGGATGGGTTAAAAGCAGAGCACCAATTTCGAGTATGGGTCACCATACTTGACAATACGTCATGACTTTCACTTTCACTTTACTCACCCTCAAGTAGTTCCAAACCTCTATGAATTTCTTTGTTCTGCTGAACACAAAAGAAGATATTTTGAAGAAAGTTTGTAACCAGGCTGTTTTGGGGCACCATTGACTTCCATAGTAGGAAAAAAATACTATGGAAGTCAATGGTCCCCAGGAACTGCTCTGTTTCCCACATTCTTCAGAATATCTTCCTTTGTGTTCAGCAGAACAAAGATATTCATACAGGTTTGAAACTACTTGAGGGTAAGTAAATGATGACAGAATTTTCATTTTTGAGTGAACTATCCCTTTAATGTTTACTCAATGCCACTTTTGTTTGTTATTTTCTTATTTAATGCACTGACATTCAGACATGTTTTAGTGTGGCTTAAGTATGCAAATACTGTTCTGGCTCACTGTAAATCGAATTCTATTCGATATAAATGAACAGTCACTTCTAAAGTCTTCTGCATCAATGAAACACAGCTGTGAGCAGCAGATCTTCATTCAGTTAAGCACTCAGGTAGATGTTCTGCAGCATTTGAGTCGGATGCTAAAGGGTTAAAGTAAATCTCAAGAGCTAGGAAAGATTTCGTGGCTGATTCTGGAACTCAGTGAGTTATTGCTTTTATTCTAGGAGCAGTCAGGCTCTCATTGGTAATATATCGTGGTGCTCAATATCCGATCCGTGAGGTGTCAGTTATGAGGACTGAACTTGGCACAGAATTTGTTTTCCATCGCTTAAGCGGCTGGGCTGCAGCCTCTCCAAGAACATTGATTGCCCTTTTCCTTCCCCTCATCGTGAGCAGATACAGTAGTGTGGCAGCAACTGGTAATAACGGGAAAAAACAGGGCACTTCAGCCTTGAAAATGTCTGTTAATAACTTTGAGGTCAGTCCATCTGAAACCTGCCGGCGTGTGGAGCAGTGTATAAGGATGCATCTGTGAACCTAGCCTTGCAGAGTCAGACTCACGACTCTCAGCGAAAAGACTGCTCCGTTTGGCAGCTCATTCTGGCCAAGAACAGCCCGTTTGGACAGAAGAAGATGTGTAACGCAAACAACTACACATGCAAGTTTTAACATCAAAAAAGTGTTGTTGACACATTACAAACCTTACCACATTGGCTCATGAATATTTATTATCTACTTCACTTAATCAATATTCATGATGTCAGTTCATTAATATTGATTAGGTGAAGTAGCTTCCGTAGTGAAGTAGAATCATTGTAACTGACTACTGAAAATCTTTTTCATTACTTAAAGCTGAAATAAAATAAAATGTAAGTATTAGATGAAAAAAAAACTTAAATTAAAAACTAAAACAAAATTAAATTAAATCTAAATGGAAACATATATATAAAAGTCATAAAAATCACAAAAGCACATAATAAAATGAGTAAAAATTAAACTAAGGCCCCGTTTACACTAGTGCGCTTTCGTTTTAAAACGGCATTTTAGAATGAAAACAATCAACGTTTACACTGGCGTTTCCGCTGCGTTTTAGAAACGATCTCCATTTACACTACACAACCGAAAACGCATGTCACGTGACCATTCGTGCAGGTACAACCATAGATATGAATAGGTAGATTCCCAATTATTTAGATGGCGGACGCGTCTGTGTGGTTGGAGCAGTTGAATGGGGGATCTACCCATACATTTCTATGGGTACAACAATGAGCGTGATGTTATTGTTTACACGTTCGTCAAGGATACGCAGTGCGAATGTGGGCAGCCATGCCATCGTTTTCAAAAGTCTCCGTTTTGGTCCGTTTACACTGAAACGCAACCCCGGAGTTTTCAAACTAAAACAGGGTCTGCAGCGTTTTCAAAAGTCTCCGTTTTCAACCTCTAAAACGCCGGAGTAGTTTAAACGATAGGCGTAACCGTAGTAAAAGTTATGCGTTTTAAAACGAAAACGCACTAGTGTAAACGGGGCCTAAATCACACAAAGGTGGACTTCATGTTCTATGAACTATGAACATGTTCCACTTTTTGACTTCTTTATGAATTACAGTACATCTATTGTTTTCTAATTTCAAACTGTATGGATGTTTTGGTAAATATTTGGTAGACTATTCAGGGCTCCAGACAAAAAAATCGAGTAAGGAGCCATTGGCTCCTACAAGAAAAAAACTTAGGCGCCAAATTATTTTTTTAGGTGCCACAGAATAAACGCGCTTTATTTAGTTACTTATTTATTTTATAATTTGAACATTTCAATCATACTGTCATGTGTTTATGTCTCATCTTTTCTTGACTTTATCAGCCTTTTAATCCATCTTGCAGATGACCTGGGAACTAAGGTTCACTTAAAGTGGGAACCAAACGTCTTTTTCCAGCTTGAAATATACAGTAACAAAGAATTATTACACAGAATATGTACCAATATCATGGACAATAAGCATCTCTTGGCCATTGAGTGTACACTTTTAAGTAATTGGAAGCAATTTAATAAATTTAAGTTAGTCCAACCTAAAATAAAAAGTGAACAACACATTTTCAAACTGTTATTTGCCAGTGTAACTCATAATTGTTAAATTCACTTAACTTATTTCTTTCATAATCCATTAAGTTTATTTATTAATAATTTTAAGGCAATGGGTTTCCTCAATTTTTTTAAGCAAAAGCACATAACAAAATGAAAAAAATCCTTAACTAACATTCAAACAAAAACTGACAACATAAAAGCTAATTCCAAATATTAATAAATACTATACTATAGCATTTAGTATTAATACTAAAACAACACTGTTCTGAACTGCTGTAATAAGCTTTATAATGTGTCACCAACACATCTCGAGGCTTAAACGACCCTGTGCCTATCATAGCCATTAGTCAATGATAATTTAATGGCAGCATTGGATTGTAAAGATAGATCATCTGTTTATTAAAAGTGACTGAAGAGGAGGGACAGTAAAATCGATCTCATTGCTCTCCTGGCTGATTTTAAAACAAGACTATGAGCTCATCACGTAAAGGCAAATAAAACGCTGCTTTAAAAGGTTAAGATGTACCACAACAGTGATTGATGGAGCTGGAATTTGTGTACAACACACTCTTTTGTTATAACTAAACAGAAATGATCTGCCTGTCATTCACATGCCATTTCATTTAATCACAGATCGTTCACTCAAAAATGAAAACTGTCATTATTTACTCACCCAAACCTGCATGACTTTCATTGTATGGAAAGAAGCAGCTGAGATTTTCTGCTATAAACAACATCTTTTGTGTTCCACAGAACAAAAGAAGTCATACGCGTTTGTAACAACACAAAGGACAGTGAATGATGACAGAATTTTAATTACAGCAGAGAGAAAGTCTTTAGTGATCATTGCAAATGCAGTATTTCTAAGGGTTTTCTTAACGTATAGGGTTTGTTGCAACTGGCAGCATTTTTACCCGGATGCCGCCCAGCAATCTCATCTGACAGCCTTCCCATAATGCTCTACAGAAACCCATTCCCCACTGCACTCATGCTGACCGAATGTCAGACTCTATTTCAAATATCTAAGCTCAATCTACACTGCATTACAGACACGTTAAACGCACCAGAAGCCCCACACTTCACAAAGAGACCAGAGCCCATAAGCTGCTCTGTTCAGGACTTTCACTATTTTCTATTTGCTTGCACATCTATAATGCAGAATGACAAACATTTTGACTTTTTCCCCTTTGTTTCAGATGTTTCTCATAAAATTCCTTGGGAAAACTACAAAATAGACACAACTAAGTCAATAATTGTAATGCAATTAGAGTATAGAGCTAAAAAAAAATAATGTGCATTGCAGATCATCTTTGGTTTAAGGAGAATCTGATGGGCAATGTTCGACTTGGCAAATCATGTGAAACTCTAGAGGAGACTTGTGTCTTTTTCTGAAAAGAAGAAAAGTCTCCATTTAATCTCTGGTAACAAACTCCAATCAGCAGCTTTTGTTAATGTGGTTTAATCAATTATTTGGACTGTTGGTTTGTATAAATTAAATCAAAACATTATTTTTGCACTCTGGAAATGCCACTAAACTGCACCAAGAATCCAAATGTTTACCAACATTAGTTTTCAGTTACAGAGCCATGAAATTGCCACTAGTAATGACTCCTGAAAAACTTCACAGCTAAAGCTGCTCATCTAGCACATACACAGTACAGACAACAAAAGACATGTGGAATACAAATGTCTGACATCACACAGAATTTGAAAAGAAACTTATCAAATATACAAAAAAGTGAAATTGATTATATGGCGTAGCTTTTCTTGTTGTGGAGAATATGATCATCAGATTTTGCTCCGGTGTTGCTGTCATAACACTCCTCAAAATAAAGGATGAAACAGACAGTTTTCTCAGTGATGCCTTAGATGTCCCATTTTTGTTTACCCAAAGAATTGCATCACTTGTTCACCACTGGATCCTCTGCAGTGAATGGGTGCCGTCAGAATGAGAGTCCAAACAGCTGATAAAAACATCACAATAATCCACAAGTATCCACACATATCCAGTCTATCAATTAAAATATTGTGAAGCAAAAAGCTGTGTTTTTTAAAGAAATAAATCCATCATTGACAAACCATTGCTTCTGGTTAAAATTTGAGTCCTCTATGCATAATACTGCTTTCTCATCTCATCTGAATGAGGAGAGAAATATGCACAGATCAAGCACTGTTTACATGTCTAAAACAGTTCTAAACAAATATTGTATGTTGCTGGATTTCAGTGTGAGTGGACAAATGGGCTTTTTCACTGGAGGATGCGTTATTATGGATTATGGACTCATATTTTGGCCATTGGTGATGGTTTTAAAGTAAAAATGCCTTGATGAATTTGTTTCTTAATAAGCATTTTCACTAGTGGTCTCAGACTTTTGGCCTCCTTCATACTTCGAAAATCCCATCTTCGTTGCTCAGACTTAGAAAACCGGCCCACCGGGGAACACGAGATTAGAGATATCACAGCCGGTTTTATCCGATAACATCAAATCAGAATTGCAACCTGGAGATTATCACCGCTACACCAGCAGGCAAAATACGGTGCGATAAGTCGGTTTTTATTTTTCCTTTATACAAATCGTAACTGGATTAGGACAGCCGTGTCTCTTTGTCCTTTATCTCTCATCTCTGCCTGCCTCCTGTCATTATTTTATTTCATGTATTTTTAGCGGTGATATTTCAAAGGCAGCACGCTGACACATCTGTCATCGCTCACATCCTTTAGAGGGTAACAAAGTGACACCGTTCCTCCGTCAGGAATCCGGGACGGAAGCAGAAAGCTTTCCGCTGCACCCACCTGCAAGATCATCCAGGCGGAACATGCGTTTGATCAGAGGCAGAATTGCTCTCTTACCTTTGCACCGTCTAGTGACACGATAGCGGCTCGCTGACCTGCTTCGTGTTCCAGCTCTCTGGATAAATAATCTGCCTCCTCTCCTCCGGCGCACACTCCGCACATTTAACAACACACCCACATCAACGAGCCCTCAAAGAGCCTCCGTTCAGAAAGTCGGCGTTCTGGGATTTGCTCCGCGGAGAAGAATACGGCGATATTCTCCACGTGGGATGTTTCTTCTGACTGATGTGGCCTGTAGCAGCAGGAAATAAAGCGGCGGATAGCGACCGCACTAAGACTGAACTGTTAGCAGCAGGAGGAAAAACAACTAGACGGAGGCAATCTAATGGAACAAATCTGTACAGAATTTAAGCAACATCTCTGAGGGACTGTAAGCTACATTAGTCAGGGAATACTCAGACAGATGGCAACAAAACTGGGGGTTTTTCTCCTGAAATGTGCTCGGATTTGAGCCGTCGTGAAGCTGAAAAGTGACAAAAAAATCTTTCGCAGCCGTGGGATAAAACCTTCTTGTCTTGCATCGTTTGCGGGACGATTTGAGATGTTGCGACGTGTCAGATAAGTTAACCGTGAGAGGATGTTTTTTCTTCTTCCATGATATCTGTCACAGTGAATCACCTTCTTTCAAGGTGAATCACACAGAACCTGTCAGGAACATGTCTGGATTATATCTCACCTCAAAATCAAGAGAAAGAAAGAAGAAATGATATTGTGCATGCAGAAAAATCGGAAAATAAAGAAAAAAGTTTTCAAGACCATGAATATTTTATTTACATGACAAATAACACTACTGTGATGTATTCAGTAATTCAGGCAAAATATGGTGCGATAAGTTAGTCTTTTATCTCTGCCTTATATATTTAATGTTGTATTTTTTTTAAATTACCGTAACATTAAAAATATTATAATACAATAGTTTTTAACCAAAATTAGAGCAATTTGAGAAAAACAAGAAAATAATGGCACAATGCAATAAAAAATCCACAGTGCTAAAAATAGGCTTTATTGTATGCAATATAGAATAGATTTGGGTTCGTAATATGACCCAATTTAATGTTGGTTATTTTTATTTTTTTTGACAATGTAAATAAATAAATACATATTTGTATTTTTCATTTTTTAAAATCATTTTCTTTGTTTTTTCTCTAACATCATTAAAATCTAAATAAATAAATAACACATATTTTATAATAAATAAATAAATAATTTAATTAAATAATTTTTTATAATTTTGGTAGTTGTTTTCTTAACATCATGTAAACCTAAAGAAAGAAAGAAAGAAAGAAATCTGGACATGCTCTAGACAAGTTCACTTGTAGAGCTTAAATAATTCTTTTCAACATTATAATACTTTCTTATACGACAATGTGCTTTGCAACTACAAATAAGCAAATAGTGTGTTAATTCCCTGTTTGTCTCAAATTACTGTTTGTTTGAGCATCCTAACCAGCCCGAAACAACCAATCACTCAATTAATAGTGTTTTTGGGGGGTGTACACCCAAACTGTACACCCAACTTATAGCAGACAAGGTGAGGGTCCATGAAACCTGTTCGAAAACATTCATTGCTTCTGCAGTTTAGTGATGCTAGCTGACCAAAAAATGACACACTTCAGCTTTAGCTAAATGTAGTAAAACAGAACTGTTTCTTGTTCAGGTAGCATTAAATGCATCAAAGTCTTTTCAAATCCCCAGAACATTTTCCCAGAGTGGCTGTGACCGCAGTGTGTGATACAGGCCTATCCGATATTTTTGTTAGGTGATGCTCTGCAGGAAAAAGAGCATAGAGGGGTTAGTGGTTCAAATCCCGGCTGTGAAATATTATTGACGTAGCCCACAGCAAACAAGGCGTTTAATCTGAACTGCTTCAGTAGATATCCATTTACATAAACGGGCAAAAATGTAATCCTTTGCCTTGGATAAGAGCTTCACTGACTGAGCGGAGGGATGGGGTGACGTGAAAGTAAATACTGCATTATGCTCTGAGTGTGTGGCCATGGCATTGTAAAAAGCCTCTCATGCATTCAGGTATAGTTTTGCTTGCTGACGGAGGGCTGGTGTGACTCAGTTCAGATGGGTCCAATCACTTGGATGCATTTACAGCAGACACATCTGAATAGATGAATCTCATTTGGCTCAGAGAAGACTTTTCATGCAATCATTTCCAAGCTACTAGTGGCACAAAATGGTATTACAATCTGTTATTTGGAGTGGACATGATATAACATTAGCAACATTTGTAAACGATATACTGTTAAAAATTTGGGGTCAGTAGGATTTTTTTTTTTAAGAAATTAATACTTTTATTCAGCAAAGATGCATGAAATTGATCAAAAGTGACATTAAAAACATTTAAAATATTCTAAAAGATTTCTATTTCAAATAAATGCTGTTCTTTTGAACTTTCTATTCATCAATCCTGAATAAAATGTAATACACAAAGTTTCCACAAAAACATTAAGCAGTACAACTGACATTGTTTATAATAAAAATGTTTCTTGCGCATCAAATCAGCATATCAGAATGATTTCTGAAGGATCATGCGACACTGAAGACCGGACTAATGTCTGCTGAAAATTCAGCTTTTCATCACAGAAATTGCTATTTTAAGTTGTAATAATATTCCATAATATTACTGTTTTTACTGTATTTTTTGATCAAATAAATGCAGCCTTGGTGAGCAAAAGACTTTTGAACAGTGATATATAAATTGCAATTAATAGATGTTTCACCAGAGCCTGTTTTTGGCAGAATCTCATGAAACTTCCCTGTCTACTGCCTAACAGCGTCAATCAGCATGCCATGATGTAATTTCCCATGATTCCGCAGTGATTAGTCGAATGACATGGTTTGGAATGTCACAAGTGGCACAGATTTTTTATCTACTCTCTCTTGACTAGAGCAAAGCATGAAATAAGCCATATCAACAATATGATCTTCGTTGTAAACATATGACATCGGTAAAACTATTATGAGATTGCTAATTGATAATTAAGCGATTACGAGAGTGCTACGTGTTGCCTATCCCAGAAGTGCTGTCAGGAGAATCCCTCAGATGAGCAAATACAATAGCGGAGACCTGTGTTTTATTTGCAGATCATTAGAAGCAACTTTCAGTAGTCGGAGAGATGATCATTATCGGCTGCCCTCCGCTTAACACTCTCTGTCTGCTGCTGAAGTTTTCCCCGGAGAACACCTTTAAACGGAGACGGCCTGTCTAACAGAACAAATTAAAGAAGACTGGAAATACAGCAGCATAATGAGCTGATTTAACACACAGGAGAAGGTTCAAAACCAAAAGCCCGATAACAAGTGCAAAAGCTGCCAATGCGTTTTGGCTGGGGAGTCTAATTTCCTCAAACGCGATATTCCCAAACACGTTTGTGCTGGAATGTGCAAAAAAATAAACAACAACGGAAAATTGCTCGAGCTGTTTCATTAGAACAGTAACACAACAAGCTCAAATAAGTGAAAGTCATTCCTCGCTCATGCTTGGAATTAATTTCACACATCAATATTCCCAGTCTGCATTCGTGGTGAGGCATAATGTCCCTGCATGTCAATGCGGAGCAATCAATTAGATCTGCCTGTTATTGAGGCTTTTCTAAGACCTGATCAATACGTCAATGTCAAGCCACCAGACTCCAAACAGCAATTAAAACATGAGCAAAGCAGAGATAAATATGCTTCGAGTGACTGTACGCTCACGTTTAGGTGCGTGTCAGGCTTCCATACGGGAACCAGAGCTCGTCTAATCATAAAGAGATTACATTTTCCATCAGAATTCACTTAGCAATGACAGAAACGAGTGCATCGAGGCCACAAGTCAAGCATAAAACTGCATTCATTTCCCTCAAAGAAAAATCAGCCCTCTAGGGAATACAGGAGACCACAGAGACTATTTCAACATCCACGACAGAAGCATAAAGTACTAAAAGGCACCTGGGACATAAAGACAAACCTCTGATATGCAGACTTCCCCTCCGGGAGTCGACTTACAGAACACATTTTAAACAATACGACACTGTCTTTGCCAAGAAAACGCTGCCGAGGTCACAAAAGCAAATTCAAAGCGTCAGCACAATTCATATTGGATTTCAAATAAACCCGAGAGGAAGCGCGAGCTGGCGCCCATTCCTCACAACAAGACAAGTGACTTACTGCCTTTGATTTGCCCGGAAGAAAAACGCCAGGGAGGAACGATCCTCATCAAACACCTATTTTGCTTTCCCAACTGCGACTTGAGAACTACAGTAAAGAGAACAAAAGCAAATGAAGGAGACGGTACAGCCATTACTGTCAGTCCGTATGTGAGCGGAGCGGCACGCCAAACGCCCGCCAAAACAGGTGATGCTGTGAAACCGACATGTGGCTGCATCAGATAATGCACCGTGGCATATGGGCCATTCTTCAAAACGGGTGCCATGAGCCCCTCGCACACAAGTACACACAAAAATACATGAACCATGAACAATCTGCTAATATAGACATTTTATTTTCTTTCATCGTGACGTTGCATTTTTTGCATCCTGCCAACTTCAAACTCCTTCTTGCAGCAAATATTTACATTTGCATTTTTGCCTCTTTACATATTTTTAGATTTTAGTCAACATAATTTTTTTTCCATTTATTTCCCCATGCATCATCTGTGTTTGTGTTACAGTTTTCCATAAATACCATGACAACATCATCCTTTCAAGACGTGAACTCTTCAAGGACAAGATAAACTCTCTGTTTTTAAATGGTTGATCTAGGACAGTCTTACATTAACCCTGTTGAAAGGGTTATTTATAATAAACCACTGATGTTTGAAAAGATTATTGGTGACATTTCTCAATGTCGTCTCATTTCTTTACATTAGTTAACATGAACTAACTACTGACTAGCAATATATTTTCACGGTATTCATTAACTTATGTTATGTAATGTTAGTTAATAGTAATAAAAAACAACATTTTTTTTCCATAGCATTTTATGTAAGCTAAGCTCACAGTGCATGTTTGACTTTAAAATGTATTATTAAACATAGAATTTAACATTAAGTTTACTAAATGCTGTAGAAGTATTTTTCATTGTTCATGTTAATTAATGTAGTTAACTAATGCTAACAAATGAAACCTTATTGTAAAGTGTCACCAGGTCATTTATAGACCCAATAAATTCTCTTCTGAAGAAGCACCAGTTTTATGACTTTGAGGTTTGCAATGTCAAACTAAACTGTAAAATTTAATCAATTAACTATTCTGAAGGCAAAATTATGTCCCAACATATATTAAAATGCATTAAATTAGCTGGAGATCGTGCAATGCAATTATGTAACACGTTATATACCTGCCAAAATGTTTATAATCATAAAAAATACTTCAAAGTCACATTGAAATCAAAATTGACAACTCTTATTTTTTACTGAATACTGCAGTGTTTATTATAAATCATTTTTCTGCAGATATCATTATTATTATTTTTTTTAATTAGGTGCTCTTATTACATTCAATTTGTTTCCACAGGTTATGCATCAACCATGTTACTATTATATTCTTCCATTTGTAGACCAATGACCTTCTGCCATAAAGACATTATCATCCTGTCAATCAATGAATTCTTCAAGGACAAGTTTAGTCTTTTATGCCATTTTATGCTTCAATTTTGTCAGTAAAGGACAATCTTACATCATCGGCCCTGTTACTATGGTTACTTATTGTAAACAACTGATATTTGAACAAACTATAAAAATTTCAGCTTTAAATTCTCTTCTGAAGAAGAACAGGTTTCATGACCTTGAACAAAACGATTTTTTATGTTGAACTAAACTGTAATGTAATAAAAAAAAAACTATTGGACTGTAATAAATAAATTAATAAATTAACTATTCAAAAGGCAAAATTATGTCCCAACACATATTAAAAATGTATTTAGCTAGAGATGGCACAGTGCAGTATATTAACACATTGTATATTTTATAATCTATTAGATTAGACTCTTATATTCTTTTAAATTGAATATTGCGGTGTTTATCATAAATCATTTATCCAGGCACATCATTATTTTTTTATTTATTAATCAACTCTTAATATTTAATTAAAAACATTAACTTGCTCTCTCCTTCGCATCAACATCTCTTCTGATGACGTGTGCAATGAAGTGCTGGGCAAAAATCCCTTCCCTCCAGCAACCTGTCACTTACATGTGATCACAGCAATTAGAAAACCACATCAATCCAATAGAATCCCAAAGGACAAAATCAAGTCCCGGCCTACATTTCTTCTTGTTCAAGAAGCCGTTTCGCTCAGATATATCACAATAGAGAAGAAAAAGCGACTGCAATTTCCATTTCATGCTGACTTCTAATCTAGTTGAAAAGGCACCCATTTCGTACTAATGACCCATTTTATGTTCTGCCAGATGTTTAGGCACAGAGAGCTTATTTCACCTTAAAGTGCTTATTTATATTACAATTTCGCTACCGACGAGTATTTCCCTTAAAGAAAGATGCAAGTTTTCTAAGTTCAAATGATCCGAGTCATTTCTCAAATGGCTTGCATCAGTCAAAACACTGTTGAAAATGAAAGATCTGGTCAATTTTGCATGCACAGATGCAACGTATTGTGCAAAAGACTTGTAAAAATGATACATGCACAAAGAAAATGGTCTTTTTACATCTTCAACAGCAAACAAAACACATCCAGACGACTCGAATATCAATGAACTTTGAGAACAAGGGAAGTAATTGAGAAAGAAAACATCAACTTGGGAGAAAACAAAAAAAAAAATAAGACTAAAAATTTCTCTCAAAAGTCAGATTTTTTCAGAAACTCCGTATTTATATTTCAAAGTTAACATAGCAGTAATCAACAATGTTTTCACAAGCTAATGATGATTTATTTCCAGCCAGTGTGAAAATACAATGCAAAATACTTATGAGTAATTAGAAGAGCAATTAGATGCAATCAGCATTTTCAGGGAAAAAATCCTTCTAGCAAACTTTCAAAAATGGTAACAAGCCATTTTTATCATAATGATGTGTTTGTACTTGATCTGATCCATAAAAATGCTTATATGCCAACCTAGCTATTACTGTAAAATCTACCATCGATACAAGTTATATAATAAAAGGCCACATTAATTACTTAAAGTTCAAACACAAAACACAATCAGGGTAACACACTATACAATAATAACGCTGCAAACAGCAAATAAATAATCCAACACGCTACATAAACATCCCAATAATCATAACAACAGAAAAATCGAAACAAACGTGCTAGTTCGTACAGACATTTCAAGAAATGCTTCTTTCCCCAAAGTATAAGGTCATTCTTACATTTTGATCATAAAAAACACCACAAAAGAATATTTTACAACAAAGGTATACTCAGTGCCTTATTAAATATAATATAAATCGCCTCTGTAAATTGCAAGGCAATTTAAATATCTATATATAATACGATTTTTAAAATGCTGAATAGCCTATTCAACAGCCTATCTTCATACTAATTAAAAAATAGACATGGAAAACATTGTTCTCCTGTTAAAAGTCGTACTATGTTTTACAGTGGAAGCTTTAGTCACTTTCAGCACCTCGGACAGCGACAGTCGCTCCATCACTAATACTCGCGGCTTTGACCCGGCAAACACTTCAGCGCACTAAACCGCACTGGACAAACTCCAGGATTCACGACTAAACCACAGAAACCCTCACAGCTCACTGTTCCTCCAACAGGCAGGTCTGAGCAGTTAACCGCTCTTCAACGAGAAGTAAGAGAGACGCTTCACCTACCGCTTCAGTCGCCTCCAACCTCCGAGCTTGCGCTGCTGTGAGCGAGTGTGAGAGAATGAGCCTCAATCCTCTGCGCCACGAAACCTGATGGTGGGAGCCGTTACGCGACAGGCGCGCCGTCCAATCACATCGCGCTCTGGGAGACACACAGCCAATCAGCAGTAAGATAAGTTGCTCTGTTTTACATAGCATGGTTGATTGACGTTGTGAAAAAATTCAAAGGGAGGAATTCGCTGTCATATTTAGTAACAATTGTCATATTACTTTAGTAACAATTAAAGTATACAGCACTGGGCAAAATAAATGCAAAATGAGAATTTTAAAATACATCTCACTGATTCTTGAGTTATAAGGTATAACATTCACACAACTTTAGTTTTTATAACAACACTTCCCCTTGAACGGTCGTAAATGCAGATATTCCATCTGATTTCATTTTTTAAAATTATATTATCACTTATTATTTTGAAAGAAATATAGAAAGAAAACATAAATTTTCTTATAAACTATATATATATATATATATATATAACACACACACACATATTAAATTAACTTAATTTAAATTACATATATACAAATAAAAAATAAAATTAATATTATACTAATAATATATTTTAATATAAATGTAATGTTTGTGTGTGTATATATATATATATATATATATATATACACACTGAAAAAGGAATTTACTAATTTTTTAAGGTAAGTGGTTGCAATCAATTTATTTTAGCTACATTTAAAAAAAACAAATTTAGTTGACTAACACTCAACAAAATTTGTTTATTTAAATGTAGCTAAAATAAATTGATTGCAACCACTTACCTTAAAAAATTTAGTAAATTCAATGAATCATTTTTTTCAGTGTATGTATAACAATATAATATACTAAAAAAAAAAATAATAGAATCATGTCAAATCAAAGCCAGCCTTTATTATTTTATTTAATTAATTGTTTTAATGAAAGTATTTTTAATGATATAGATTATTTCACCAATCTGTGACTTCCATTAAAAAAAAAAAATTGCAGTTGTTACCTTATCCTAAATATCTGCTGGAGATTTCTTCTTTGAAGGCTTGTTCGCTGGAGACACTAAATGGGTGATTCTGTAAATCTGCTCTGAAACAATATGTATAAGTGAGTATTATACAAAATAAATTGACTTGAATTACTCTATGGAGTTATTTCGAGCCGTTCTGGCCCTTATCGTATGCATTTATTCAAAATAATTTCCCCATCTCTGAGCAGATGGATGTGTCCAGTCAGGTACAGCAGAGGTCTGTCAGGTGCGGCTGCATTAACACCACTAATCTAATAGAGTTAACGGCCTTAGAGAGACTGACTATATGCTGCACACGCTCAGACCCAACAACACTGCATCTACAACTCCAGAAACAATACTATTAAATATATAAGCTACACTACACAACACATTAAGACATAAGAAAGAAGTTATACATGTGTGGGTATTATCTACCCTCCTGATAATGCTTAGCGTTTCCAGCTCATCCATCTAAGAGCGGTATTAGTCAGCGCTTTATTCATCTGGGGTAGGAAGGACAAGTGGATTAGGCCTTCTCCTGAGTTTATTGCCTCTGAGGATGTCATTATTACAAGAGTTTTATTCTAATTTTCTGTTTAATGCTTTAGAAAAGTTTTGAGATGACGCTAATGCACAAAGCCTATTTGGAAGGGGGTCATTTGCAGTATTTTAAGTTTTAAACTTAGTTGTTGTTTTTTTTTTTTTTTTTTTAAAAAAAAGGAATAGTTCAGCCAAAAATGACCATTTGCTGAAATGTTACTCACCCTCAGGTCATCCGAGATGTAGCTGAGTTTGTCAGAACAGATTTGAAGATTTGGCATTACATCTTGCTCACCATTGGATCCTCTGCAGTGAATGGGTGCCGTCAGAATGAGAGTCCAAACAGCTGATTAAAAACATCACAGTAATCCACACCGGTCAATTTTATGAAGTAAAAGGCTGTGTGTTTGTAATAAACAAATCCATAATTAAGATGTTATGTAACTTCAAACATTCAAAACACTTTAAAAAAAAAACATTCAAAAACTTCAAAAAACAATTTGAAACAGATTTGTGGGTGGATTTAGATGTGAGACGAGGATGGACTTTTTAACTGAAGCCATGCGAATTACTTGTGGATCATTGTGATGTTTTTATCAGCTGTTTGGACTCTCATTCTGACGGCACCCATTCACTGCAGAGGATCCATTGGTGAGCAATTCATGTAAAGCTAAATTTCTCCAAATCTGAAACAAACTCATCTGTATCGCTGATGGCCTGATGGTAATTTTTCAGCAAAATTTCATTTTTGGGTGAACTATACCTTGTATGACTTTGAGCAGACAGCGAAGGAAAAGCATCAGGTGTCCGGCGTTCATGTGAACTCCTTCAAACCTGTCTGAAAGCATCCCAGCATGCACCTCAGGAAGCTGGCTGAAGAATGTCAGAGTGAGCAGAGCTGGAATCTAGACAAGGAAAAAGCTCTAATATAAGAGTTTATGTATATGAAACATAGTTTTGATCATTACATCATTCACACATACTGTACTTCCATTCGTGTAATTTCAGAGTTTGAATTAATTGCATGAGTAGGTGTCAAACTCTGACTGCCAGTGTAATTGAGTTGCCCTTTTTAACAACTGATGGCACAAAAGATTCTATTTTTGTGTTAAATGATTTTAACTAGGTCAAAAGATTTTTTTTTTTTTTTTTTAAATTAAAGTCATTGTTCACAATCTCCATGGTAACAAAGCAGCCATACACTGCCATGCTTAGTTCTGTTTCCTTCTTATTTTAAAGGAAAAGTTCACAAAAAAAGTCTAAATCTGTCATCATGATTTTTTATCTGGTTGAAATTTTAATAACGTACTGGTCACTCTTTCCCATGCAATTACAGTCAATTTTGGACTGGAGCTTTGAAGCTTCAAATAAAGTAAAAAATAATCCATATGACTCATGGACTATATTCCAAATTGGTTATAATAAATATTACATGATGGCTTTGAGGAAGACAAGAGAGAAATAAAACATTTCATTCTGGTGGAATGTGGTGGAATCTGGTGGAAGGTAGAATCTGCTCTAGTTTTTCATGCAACATTCATAAAAGCAGCAAAGTCTGATCTGTGAAGAAATCATCCGTTTGAGTCAAAGCTTTTCAAAGAATCGGTTGATCTGATTCACAAAACCAGACTGAATATTTTGTTCATGAATCAAACTCCTCTGTTTAACCCACTGTTCATTGGACAGGCATATTAATAATAAACACTGACTAAAATTTCAGTTTCTGACACAACTCTTTGACTTCAGATGAGTGTTATTTTAGTACCACTAAGATACTATAATAGTTTTTAATATAAGTTAATAGTTTATAATATTTAGATTTTTAAATTTTTATTTTTATATTTTGTTTTCGTTTTAATTTTATTTATTTTTTTTATTATTTCTATTTATGTTTTTAATGTCTATATAGTCTTGATGAATTTTAAATAATAGTTAATAGTTTATATTTTAAAAAAAATTTTTTTCATTTTTATATTAGGTTTTCATTTTAATTTTAGTTAAGTCTTCTTCTTATTATTATTATTAGTTTTAGTTTTACTTTAGTACACCAAGTTAAACTAAATAAAAAAGTTGCCTTGGCAATTAGATTAAATAAAATAAGTTTATGTTTTTTGTTTGTTTTTTAATAATTGATTTTATATCAGTTAACATTTAAAGTTTATTTATTTATTTATTTTTAGTTATAGTTTACTATAATAACTTTGCAGAAGACTATATTGGTGCAAGGTTTTGAGTATGGACAACTTTCCTGATACCTCTGAATCCTTTTTAAAGTCTGAAGCTCCTATAGTGCATGTGAAAAATTTACATAAAATTGACATGAAAACTGACATGAGGATGAGTAAATAGTTATAGTTTCATCTTGTGCCTGAACTCTTTCTTTAAAGTTATTTAAATAAAACTTAGTCTGAGATGCCTGGGTAGGAAAGGTGAGCTCCATCCTTCTCTCTGTATTGTCTGACAGCATCTCTGTGGAAGATGGGCTTTGCTCAATGATTCATGTGCTCTTGGAGGTTTTATGAAAGCACAAAGACAGATCGACGCATCATATTTATCCAGCAAGACAAGTGTGTGCGAGATGAGAGTAACTAACTTTAAACACAAATGGAAGTTGAAGAGTGAAGCTTTCCATCTTTCTTTCTCTTCTCTTTGGCTTTTTCCACTCGTGTCGGCAGATTAGCTCACACCCTGCAGAGACGAGTGACCAAAGGATTTCACAGCATTAAACCACTTGCTACAGTATAGCCTACATATGAGAGAGCTTAGTAATTGAGATAAATGATCTAGTGACAGTTTCAGACATCTACAGCAGATGAACTGCTGGCTGTATGAACACACTTATTTCAGATGTTCGTGAGTGAGCCCTGAGAAGTATATGGAGAAATAATACGAGCATCATATTTAAGGTGAAAACTTGATACATCCACATCAGTGAGAAACCATAGATAATTCAGACCAAGAGTTTGTGAGACATGTTCAGCTCTTCCAGAATACATTCATTTTTAAAGGGAAGGCATTTCACTCTGACATGACAGTTTTATATCTAAATATACTGTAGGTTTCTTTGGATCTTTAGGTAATTTATGTGTTAACGCAGCATGCAATACAAAACAGATGCCATAAACAATACCGAAAATATGCTACAACCTGAATTCCGGAAATGTTGGGACGTTTTTAGAATTTGAATAAAATGAAAACTATTTCAAATCACATGAACTAACATTTTATTCACAATAGAACATAGATAACATAACAAAGGTTTAAACTGAGAAATTTGACAATGTTATGCACAAAATGAGCTCATTTCAAATTTGATGTCTGCTACAGGTCTCAAAATAGTTGGGACGGGGGCATGTTTACCATGGTGTAGCATCTCCGCATCTTGGGCATTGAGGTTATGAGTTTCTGGAGTTTTGGTGTTGGAATTTGGTCCCATTTTTGCCTGATATAGGTTTCCAGCTGCTGAAGAGTTTGTGGTTGTCTTTGACGTATTTTTCGTTTAATGATAATAATAATAATAAACTTTATTTTATATAGCGCCTTTAAAAGTAGCATCTCAAAGCGCTTTACATACATATACAAATATGAAGTAAAAAGATACACACAAAAGTACAGGCAGTAAAAAACAACCAAACCATACAAAACCAATATAATAAAACACAAAACCGAGTTATTTGAACAGTTAAAAGACCAGCTTCAGAGGAGCGTAGAACACGTGTAGGTGTGTAGGGGTTAAAAGCTCTGACAAATATTGAAGAGCCAAATTATTCAAGGCCTTATAAGTGAGCATGAGAATTTTAAAATCAATACGAAAACTAACAGGAAGCCAGTGCAATTTTTCCAAGATAGGTGTGATGTGCTCCCTTGCACTGGTCCTAGTCAGAATTCTTGCAGCTGTATTTTGTACCAACTGTAATTTACTTAGGGTAGCTTTTGGCACTCCAGGCAGCAAAGCATTACAATAATCAATACGTGAAAACACAAAAGTGTTGATTAACTTTTCGGCCACAGAAAAAGTCAACATGGAACGTAATTTGGCAATGTTTCTGAGATGAAAAAAAGATGCTTTGACTGTATTACGAACATGCGGATCAAACGATAAGTTGGCGTCAAATATCACCCCCAGATTTTTTAGTTTAGTTTGAAACTGTAAAGCAGAGCCATCCAGACCTAAAGTTACGGACTCTGCTTTGCGCAACTGGTGAGGTGAACCAATAAGCATCACTTCGGTCTTGTCACTGTTTAAACAGAGAAAATTTTCAGACATCCATTTTTTAATCTCAGTAAAACATTGAGAAAGAAAAGACACAGGCATATTGATGATGCACCAAATGTTCTCTATAGGTGAAAGATCTGGACTGCAGGCAGGCCAATTCAGCACCCGCACTCTTCTACTACGAAGCCATGCTGTTGTAATAGCTGCAGTATGTGGTTTTGCATTGTTCTGCTGAAATACACGTCATCTGGAGGGGAGCATATGTTGCTCTAAAACCTTTATATGCCTTTCAGCATTCATAGTGCCTTCCAAAACATGCAAGCTGCCCATACCGTATGCACTTATGCACCCTCATACCATCAGAGATGCTGGCTTTTGAACTGAACGCTGATAACATGCTGGAAGGTCTCCCTCCTCTTTAGCCAGGAGGACACGGCATCTGTGAATTCCAACAAGAATGTCAGATTTGGACTTGTCTGACCATAGAATACATTTCCACTTTGAAACAGTCCATTTTAAATGAGCCTTAGCCCACAGGACATGACAGCACTTCTGAACCATGTTCACATATGGCTTCCTTTTTTGCATGATAGAGCTTTAGTTGGCATCTGCAGATGGCATGGTGGATTGTGTTTACCGACAGTGGTTTCTGGAAGTATTCCTGGGCCCATTTAGTAATGTCAATGACAGAATCATGCCGATGAGTGATGCAGTGTCGTCTGAGGGCCCGAAGACCACGGGCATCCAACAAAGGTCTTCGGCCTTGTCTCTTACGCACAGAGATTTCTCCAGTTTCTCTGAATCTTTTGATGATGTTATGCACTGTAGATGATGAGATTTGCAAAGCCTTTGCAATTTGACGTTGAGGAACGTTGTTTTTAAAGTATTCCACAATCTTTTTATGCACTCTTTCACAGATTGGAGAGCCTCTGCCCATCTTTACTTCTGAGAGACTCTGCCTCTCTAAGACATCCCTTTTATAGCTAATCATGTTACAGACCTGATGTCAATTAACTTAATTAGTTGCTAGATGTTCTCCCAGCTGAATCTTTTCTAAATTTCTTGCTTTTTCAGCCTTTGTTGCCCCATGCCAACTTTTTTGAGACCTGTAGCAGGCATCAAATTTGAAATGAACTTATTTAGTGGATAAAAGTGTAAAATTTCTCAGTCTAAACATTTGTTATGTTCTCTATGTTCTATTGTGAATTAAATATTGGCTCATATGATTTGAAAGTCTTTTAGTTTTCATTTTATTCAAATTTAAAAAAAAACATCCCAACATTTCCGGAATTCGGGTTGCAAATAAAACTATCATATTTTAAAATTCCAATCAGAAAAATATTAAATGCATAATATCAAGAAATTGTTTTTTTCTTTGATTTTTTATTTATTAAATAAAATAACTCCACACTCTTTCCACTAAAACCATTTATTTTTTATTCAGAAATCTTGGTTTTGTTACAAAACACCATTTTAAATGCAACAAAATTTAACTTTATTGGATGGATCGCTGGAATACTTGATTCTGAGTGGCAACTCGCAACATAATAGTATGTGGTCAAATATTTTGGTATAATGACTGTATTAAAATGGTCCGAGAGGGAGAATAATATTATCTGAATGTACAAAACAGGTGTAATGAAAGTTGGTACTTTTATTTTTATTATTTTATTAAGTCCAACATCATTTCTCCTAGGCAGTTTCCTACACGAAAAACTGAAAAGCTTTGGAATTTTATGTTTTTGAAAGAAGTCTCCTATTGCTTACCAAGGCTTACAATATTACAGGAAAATTGTCTAAAATTGCGAAATATAATTACAATTTAAAATAACTAGTTTCAAGAGTACTATATTTTAAATGTAATTTATTTCAGTGATGATTTCTCTAGTCTTCAGTGTCACACGATCCTTCAGAAATCATTCTAATATGCAAATTTGCTGCTCAAGAAAGATTTCCTATTATAAACAGTTGTCCTCCTTCATATATATATATATATATATATATATATAGTTCAAAGTTATATAGTTATATCAAAAGTTCAAAAGAACAGCATTTATTTATTGAATTGGGAATCTTTTGCAATATTATGATGCTTTACTGTCACCTCTGATCAACTTACGGCATCCTTGCAGACTAAACACATTAATTTCTTTAAAGAAATGACTGAATGCTAGTGCATGTTCTTATTTACTCATTTATCCATAATACAAATAAGATAAAATACATGCCAGATGAATCAAGAGAGTTCACATACCTCTTGATTATGACCTCTCTCCCTTTAACGTCCTGCTGGTGCTGATGAGTGTATTTTGAGGTCTTGAAGCTGCTACTGCTGCTGTAAAAGAGCGCTGAGTGTTCCAGCTTCCATCAATCTAACACTTCTCCCTAAGGCGACTGTACAGCAAGAGCTATTGATTTACAACAGTCTTACGGGTTTGCTTAAACACTACACCTTGAAATTCTCACTATATGTGAAGCTAAGGGATTCCAGTTAAAGCACAATAACAGCAGAAGTGCAGTTGACCAGCAGTTCATGTGATCACGTGTCAGCACCGTTTACTTCAAAAGTCTCTCGTTGATGCTCAGAAGAGTAAGGTTATGCTTGATGAAAAGCGTTTTCAAGTAAAACACAACACTGTACTGCTGTGCTAAAAAATAAAAATAGCCTCAATGCACTAAAGTGCAAACTCTCAACACAACCAGACAAGCAATTTTTAAGAAGTATAAACAGCATGCGGGTTTTAAACCACAGGAGTAAAGAATTTTCATTTACTCATTCATTTAAAATGAAGAAATTAACCTGAATGCATAAGCGGTGATATCAAGACGTCTTTATTGTAATTGCATCAATAAATTAGCAAGACCTCTTTGTGAACCAGCCCGACTTAATTTAACCATCAGGGATTGTCCAGTACAAATCATAGAAGACAACTCTAAAAAGATCATTTTCCTCACAAAATATTTTCTGTTTAGAGAGAGAAGGACATACACTTCTATTATAAACAAGACAAGAGATTTACAAATATGTGTTTTGTTCATCTTCCTCCCACACAACACTCCAGGTGCTGCACAGGAAGAAGTAAAAAAAAAAAAAAAAAAAAGGTTGAAATGTGAAAAGAATCCCTAGGATACAGTATAACCTTATAAAGAATACAAAAATATAGGGATGCAAATCTAAAGAGTTCAATTTAGTGATAAATTGTCTTCTCTCCATGGACACAGAAAAAGCATTGCAGAAAATATATGCTGGGACTAATTTTAAAAAGAATTTAAAACAGAACTGAAATGTTTTGCACCATTTTTGAATTGTTGAAGCGTACAGAAAGTTTGTAAAAATAGACCCTTATATTTGGCACCCAATAATTGAATATCAGTTATTTTTATATTACAATTTTGATCTTGAACATTGAAATAACTGATTGCTGCATTGCAAATATAACATTTTAATAGACCTCCCAAAAATTCCCAGCAACTGCATGAGTGTTAATTATGAAATCATGACCAGCTCATGTTCTAACCAAAATAATTAAAAAAAAAACAAATAAAAACAAATAAATTTTATCTTGCATAACTAAAGAAAATAAAGCCTGTTTTTAGAACCAGTAAGTTTATTTGCACTGTGATTTGAATAATTAAGCACTCTAAGGAAATAAAAAATATATGTTACTATAATAGACAATATATAAAATTCTAATGTACTGGTTTGCTGCTAAATTATTATTGGTGCTCAGCAATTAATAATGGTTATCTTATTATTATCCATGTTAAAAGCTTTTTTTTTTGTCATTTTTTCAAATATTTTTTCTATATTTTAATATTACTTTTTCACATTACAGCAATGACAATGGGATTATATATATATATATATATATATATATATTGAATTACTGTAATGAGTATTGGGAGGTACAAAAAATAGGCTTTATTTTCTTGATGCAAAATTTAAGTTTATATTTCTATCTTTTGCTTATGGAGTAAAATATGACCTTAAATAATTTCTATGTCTCTTCATAATTTCACTTTCTTTCAGTCTTTCTTTCAACATAGCACACAAACCATCTGAACCTGCACCTACTTTATATATACACATTTATCATTTCCCGAAATCCTTATCAACTTCCTGTTACCTTTTCACCTCCAACATCTCTCTCTCCACCTTTCTTCACCCGTCCGACGGCGAGATTTTCACCCTGCATTGGAAGCTCTTCATCATCGTGATGTGTCCTTGTGTTTCTAAAGTTCCCACAATACTTCATGCTGTTGTGACATGCTCTGTGTGTCGCTGATCGATGAGATGTCTCCCTCGCTCTCCCCGTTCCTCTTTCACCACCGGCCCCGAGGCGTTGTTGCACTCCTCCTAAAGAGTGGTCCTCTGAGTTGCTTTCCGACGCTGGTACTTAGGAGACTTTGAAGTTTCGCTCTTTGGGGGCCAAACGGGTTTGACTAATTTCACATCCTGATCCAGAGAGAACGTCTTTTTCGGAGAGGCTGTTTGCGGAGGCCACACTACAGAAATTTTGTTAGGGCTTTGATCAGGTTTATTTGCTTCTTTTTCAAACACGTCTGAGAGCGAGCACATGCTACTTTGTGAAAGTGAATATCTCCAGTCCAATCCGTCATGGTCTGTATTCCCTGTATCCCGGACGCCCAGTAATTCCCTTTGCAATCCTTGTCCAAACCCATCCTCCAAATTCCCTTTAGACTTGAAGAGTTGTTTATAATGTGGCTGGCAGTATAAATGTCCATGGAGAGAGACAAAGTTTCCAAGGCTGTCAGACAACAGAGTTTCATAATTCATAAGTCACAGAAAATATATAGAGCTGTCTGCATTTGCAGTTTGTAAATGAGAACTGCACTGCAAGCTTTCCATTTGAATAGATTTATGCAGCATACTTTATCTTATAGTTACAAATAATGGTACTTTATGCAAAAAAAAATCATTTTAGAATTGATTATGTTGGAATACTTACATTCTTAGACCTACTAGAATATTTATGTTAATGTTAAATATGATAAATTGTCTGTTTATGCTCCTTTTTAAATACAACCATACATACTATAAACTCTTTACAATGATGCTAGGGTGTTGCACTGTTGCTATGTGGTTGCTAGCTTCTTCATGGGAACTTCTTCACTTTCTCACCAACTGATCCTCTGCAGTGAATGGGTGCCGTCAGAATGAGAGTACAAACAGCTGATAACATCACAATAATCCACAAGACTCCAGTCCATCAAGTCTTATGAAGTGAAAAGCTACATGTTTGTAAGAAACAAATGAATCATTAAGACGTGTTTAACCTCAAACTAAAATACGAGTCGTCTATTCATAATATTGTTTTCTTCAGTGAAAAAGTTGTCCCGTCTGAATCATAAGACAAATATACACAGATCAAGCACCGTTTACAAGTGAAAACAGTTCTAAACAAATATGTCGGTAGATTTTGATGTGAGAGGACAACAGGTGATGGACTTTTTCACTGGAGGAAGCATTATTATTGATTATGCACTCATATTTTAGCCAGAAGTAATGGCCTGAACTCTGAAGTTAACATCAAGACATAAAAACATCTTAATAATGGGTTTGTTTTATACAAAGATGAGCTTTTCACTTCACAAGATGTTAATTGATGGCCTGGAGTGGTGTGGATTACTTGTGGATTATTGTGATGTTTTTATCAGCTGTTTGGACTCTCATTCTGACGGCACCCATTCACTACAGAGGATCCATTGGTGAGCAAGTGATGTCATGCTACATTTCTCCAAATCTGTTCTGATGAAGAAACTAACACATCTACATCTTGGATGGCCTGAGGACATGTACATTTTCAGCAATTTTTAAAAAATATCATGGTACAATATTTTATAACATACCTCAATTTGTTTTTGCAGTGCTCACATAAAAAACAGGATTTATGGAACTTCTTTTTGTCCGCTATCAGGCCTTCCATGGGGTAAACCCTCTTCTTGCACACTGCACACATCTCCGACTTTGGTACTCGAATCTGGCAAGATGGTAAAGATGTTCATGTTTTAGTCAATTCAGTTTTTTGCACAATCAATATTCCCATGCACACTTTGCCAAACACTCAGTTCTCCATCTGAGCAATGCAGGCAAATCACACACTACTGCAATGTAAGGTTATTGGAAAGTTTGTTAACAACTGCATTAGTGAAAAACATGTTCAGTCACACAATAATACATTAAAGCATTAATACTTCTCAAACCTGGGAAATTACCCAGACATATCAAAATTAGTAGTTTACATTAAAAAAATATTCTTTTCACTCTAGCCAAACATGTGCACTGTTCAATATGCACCCAATGCTGGGTTACCATTTGTTTTTAATCTAGCCTTTTATTTATTTTCCCCAGCTGAGTGTATAGAAGTCTGAATAACAATTGGGTTATAATTTGTAGAGTTATTTTGGGAAATGTAATGATCCTGCAAACTTGCAGTCTCTAAAAAGAAACAAACAAACCAAACACACACACACAAAACCAAATTGCTGTTTCTCAGGTCACACAGAGACAAAATTTTAAACTCAAGCTTTGTTTTCCTTCAGTCTGTGTTCTGTATCAATCCCTAAAACATTTTGCTTTTAAAGCATATTTGATTCTTGCAGCACTCTCAAATGCAAATGAGACAGAGATGAATGGCAATTATGGAGAAAGCACTCAGTGCTACTGAGATATTTAAAATTCTAAGCTGATAAACTCTTTTTTGATTCTTTGATGGTGCTGCAAGCGAGAGTAGGCAGAGAGCATTTCTAAGTGGCTAAAAAGAGTGTAGGCTGCTCCCCAGACTGTGATTTCCCAGGACACTTAGTTCAGTGATATGTGTCAGATAGTATGAACAAATGTGTGGTATTCCTAAAAATAAAATAAAATAAAATAAATAAATAAATAAATGAATAAATGAATGAATGAATGAATGAATGAATGAAATGTCAAAACAATATTTAAATAAAAATTTTAAAAGTTAAAAAAGGAAATCTGTTTGTCACACTGTCCAAAAAATAAATGAAAAATGAAAAATAAATAAATGTATTATTCCTAAAAATGTATTCATTCCTAAAAATAAAATAAAATAAATAAATAAATAAATACATTTATTTATTTAAAACTATAAACTCAAACTTAATTTAAAACTTAAACTTCAAACTCTTTTAAAATCGTGTTTAAAGTCGAGCTACTAACATGCACGTAACTGTAATGAGTCACAGTTGTTTTATGACTGTCACATTCACATACACGTTTACTCATCTAAAAGACAAAAGTTAGAAACACACACAGTTTGACCTGGTAATGTACCTCAGAAGTTTTGTAGTAGCTTGCTGTTAAATTTCATTCCCATCATGCACTGCAGGCATATTTACCCGGCACAGCAGTCTCGGTTTGATGCACTAGTAGGTGGCTTGGCTCTCTCACCTGTGACACCTAAGCTTTTGAACACACTCTCACTTTCTGTCCACGTTTTATGGAAGTTCTTCATCAGTTCCTCTACAGAGGCCTCAGGTGACACCGCCACCTCTGACGTCTTTTTCTTCACAGCATCAGCATAGGAAAAAGGCACCCGTTGCGTCGTAACGCTTTGAGAGTGCGAGGAAACCGTCGTGGCGCTTCTTGATCCGATAATTTTAGTGCTGAACTCGTCAACAGAAGAATAATGTTCAGTGACTGTTTTTGTCTCTGAAAAGCCTGTTGGATCGACAGACTTGTCTACTTTCACATCTCTGCACACAAGCAGAGGGGAGCTCAGCTGGGAGCATTGTTCCCTCTCTGGAGGAAGCTCAGGCTTTGAAGCTTCAGATGCAATTTCACTCACTCTTGACTCCTGTTCCTCCTGTTTGTTTTGTAGCTCTTTGATGGGGGAACTTTGCTCACTCATTTCAAAAACATTTTTAATATCCTTGATGTTGAAAGCAGCCATATCCTCTTGTTGTCTTGCTTTCTTCTCCGTATCAATCTCCAGGTCGTCAGTTTCCCTACCAGGCTTCTCTGTATTGTCAATTGGGTCTTTTCTAATACCAACTTTGCCCTCTAACATCTCAATTGCTTTGGCTTGTCCAGACAGGTCAACCTTAGAGAGATTTTCCTTCTCTTTCACTGCACTTTCAGTCTCGATGTTGGGGCCTAAACGCTCTGGAATAACAATGGGAGCTCCACTTACGTTAGCGTTATTCACTTCAACGGTCACCACTTGTGTTTCAGAAGACCCAAGAGTCTTCTCTTCAACTGGTTTAGAGTCAATTTTGATCTGCCGTTGGAACGTAGTGGGAGATTCCACAATTTCGGACTTCTTTCCAGGGGCCACCACCAGGTGAGGCACCGGATCCGGTGAGGCACCACGGGAGAGCGTAGCTGTGGCATTTCTGAGCCGCGTCAGACTATCTGCCCGGCTCGAGGAGGGTGAAGGGGAGACCCTGCTTAAGCGAGAGCTTGGCGTCTCAGACCTGCGCGGAGGAGGCGTCGGTGGTGTTGGGGAAGGCGAAGGTGCTGCCCTCTGTGGCGAGTCGGTTCTCCTTGTGGACTCGATGGTGATGAACGTAGGTGAGGGAGAGCGCATCCGTAACAATGGGGATGGAGCTCTGGGGTCAAGAGTTGTAACGCTGCTCATCTGTTGCTTTCGACTCTTGCGCGTTGTCTTCGTCTCCTCTTTGACCACCTTCTGTGTTTCACACTTTGTAGAACCAATGGAAATCTTCGAAATTCTTTGTATGGCTCCACTAGAGACTAATTTTTCAGAGGTGGCCTCACATTCATGCTTTTCAATAGCGCCGTCAAAGTGCATTAGCTTTGCTTGAACAAGGTTTTTAACATGAGCGAGAATTTCTTTAAGCTTCTGTTCGTTGTGTTCGGCAGCTGCCCCTTCCAAATCACTCTTCTCCTCTGGCCCCAGAAGCCAGGCGGGCATTTCATTGAGCAGCGTCTTCACAGACTTAGAGTCCATTTTTCCCGCAACCCCCTGTAACTCTGAGATACGAGACAACATCTTCTGCGCTTCGGCTTGTCTTAGAGATGTGCCGGCGCTCTCCGCCGAGGACTCAGCAGGCTCCTTTTGTGCAGATTTGCCTGTCATTTTTATTGGAACATTTCTGCTTTCATCTTTTGATTCCTCAGGAATCTGCTGCCTTCCACTGGCCTGCTTTTGAAGTTTTACAGTCGTGCTCTCCTCCTGGAAACTCTGCTGTTGGACTGCACTTTCAGTTTTGATGACCTCCTTGTAAACCTCAGTGTGTCCCGTTTGAATGGTGTGCTGTGTTTGCACAACGGTGATTTCTTCTTGTTTTCCATCAGATGTCAGGACTGGCCACTTAGGCTCAGCAGGCGTGGCCTCTGTGGGCGAGATGGATGCAGCGTTGTTGCTTTGAGCGGCTTCTCTGTCTTTCTTACTCTTGCTCCTCCTCTTCTTTTTCGGAGTGGCAGGGGGCCCCTCTACAGGTTTCTCTTTGGCCTCTTTCTCCACCTTATTCTCTGTTTCTGTGGGGCTTTTTTCTCTGCTTTCTTTCACCTGAACATTCTCCTGCTCCGCTGTGGCTTTCTCCTTGCCTTCCAGTTTAGTGCTCTTACTAACTTTCTTAGCTTTTTGACTGTCGACCTTTTGGGGCTTCTGCTCAGCATCCTTAATTTGACTCTCTTTGTTTGGTTGGGATCGATCAGGGGAGTTTTTTTCTTGATTTTTCTTTGGAGAGCTTTCCTCTTTTGTTTTGCCCTCAGATATACTGCTCACATTCTCAGATTCATTTTTAGAGACACTTTGAGTTTTGTCTGTTTTGACAGAGGCCTTTATTTCTTCTTTGGTTGTGTTTTTAATGACCGTCTTCGTCACCTGCTGTATATTGGTCGTCACAGATCTCTTCTTTTTCTTTTTAGCTGAAGTAGAGGTGGTCTGCTGCTGACCCGAAGAGCCCTGCGATGACTGATTAGAGATAATGTTCTGTTTAACTGAGGAAATAACAGGAGATTCTGGAGGAGATTTCTCATTTGTGGCAGTGATCAAAGCCTTGCTTGGGGGAGCGTTTGAGAGAGCTGTGTGCTTGGATGAATCATATGAGTCTGTGGCTGATTCGGATTTGGTCACACTCTTTTGAGCTCTCTCTTGAGTGAAATCAAATGATATGCTTGCCTCTGATTGCACAGTGCCTGTGCTCTCTGAAGAAAGCATTTCAAGGGCTGCACTGACTGACTCGTGCATGCGGATTTCAAAGGCCGGGGAGCGCGGCGGTGGCGGCGGCGTGCAGCTTTCCTCCCTCTGCTGTCTGTACTTCTGTTCGGCTTGTATTAATGGGGTTTTGAATTTGCTTACCGGGGATTTGGACGGCGGAGGAGGAGAGGCGGGAGGGGTGAGCATCAAGGGGGCGAAAACTTTCTTGGGAGGCCGTGGAGACTCCGGTGGCTGTTTTGTGAACACAGACTGAATTTCAGAGGATATCACGGTGGACTTCACCGATGATGCGATGACATTTTTTCTACTCTTGGTCTCTCGTGTAGCCTGCACATCCATTTGCTCAAATGAAATCGCTGGCTCAAGCTTGGGTACTTTGCACAATGTTGGTGCTTTGACAGGTTTGACAGTCATTTTAGTGGGTTTGGATGGTGTTATGTTGGGCAGCGGAAGGAGGTCTAGCTCCTGTTCTGTGGGAGGCGGAGGGAGGAGGTCTAGCTCAGCCGTGGCAAGAGGAGGAGGTGGTGGGGTTGGTGGAGGAGGTAAATGGTCAAGTTCTGTCTTGGCTGGATCACATGGAGATGGAGGAGGAGGAGGAGTAGGGGGAGGGGGAAGATCGTGATCACCCCTAATGCTCGGAGGAGGAGTGGGGAAGGAGATGCTATCATAATCTGGAGGGGGCGTTGGAGGGGGAGGCAGAGGGGGCTCGGGGTCAGGTGGTGGAGGTGGCATATGGATTTCCTGCTGTTTTCTTTTATCCAGTCTGATCAACCCCTTACAGCCACTTTTTTTCAGGTTACGGAAGTCGGTCTTCAATGTTTTGACGCCGTGCGTTTGAACAATTGTTTTGTGCTCCAGCACTGTGGTCTTTGTCTCCTGGCTGCATGCTGTGGTGTGAGCGGTGATTGCAGTGCTCTCTTGAGACGCATATCTGTTTTGCATTGATTGCTTGTGAGCGCTTCTCTTTGATTCACTGCTCATATCAAGGATTTTAACTGCAGGGGTGGGCTTCTGTGCCGGGATGTCTTTCACTGATGGAGACGGGGTCTTGGCAGGAACTTTGACCTTTCTTTTCGGCTGCCTTCGGGGAATCGTTGGGCTAGCTCTCTGTGCTGTTTCCATTAAGGATTTTATTGTGCCCTTAACGTCTCCTTTTATCACTTCTTCTTTCTCTGATAGCACTTGCTCTTGGGTGTCATAGAGTGATTTTATGGAAAGCTTCACGTCGCCCTCTGTGCTCGCCCTGCGCTGCATTCTGGGAGATGGAGGAGGCTCAAGTAAGAGGTGAATCTTGCCTTTCACATCTCCCTGGACACCAATCTCCTGCTGGTAAGCCTTTCTCTCATTTGACGCTTCTTGTAGACTCTGTATTGCCGTGTGAATGTCACCCTTTACAATCACCTCCTTCTCCACCTCTCTCACTGCATGTCTGGCCTCCTCCAGCGATTTCAACGTACCTTTGATGTCACCTGGCACTAAATCTTCTATGACAATTTCCATCTTGGTGGAAGCTGAGTCTTTTAGCGATTTCAGCGCTCCTTTGATGTTACCAGGAACGATTTCGGGTTTTTCCACCTCTCTGGGCTGATTTTGGGCCTCCTCTAGAGACCTCAGGGTTGTAGGTAAATCAGCTCGAACGACTTTTTCTTTCTCCAAAACAACCGTCTGGTTTACAGACTGCGTTAGAGAATTCATCGCCGCTTGCAGGTCTCCTCTCACAATCTCTTCTCTCTGTAAATGTTCAAATGAGACTGGAGGCTCGGCCATGAAAACCTTAACTGTGTTATGAACATCGCCTGGGACTATATCTTCCCTGTCCACCAGACGACCGATTTGAGCTTGATTATGTGTCAGGCTGAGTTTCGTTCCCTTAATATTACCACCGATGATTTCCACTTTTTCAATTTTACCCGGGTCAGCCTCATCTGGCTCTACCTGCAGCTTTTTGAGGTAATCCAGTGCACCCGACTCAATACATGTAGAATAAAAGCTCACCTTTCCCCTCTCTGCTTCATCCACTTTAATTCTCACAATCTCCTCTGTGTCTGGATTGCATAGTCTCTCTAAGCACCCTTTCACATTACCTCCGACTATATAGTCTTTCTGCGTGCTTGATTCCTCAGGAGAATTGAATAAAGAGTAGATCGTCATACGAACATCTCCCTTTTCGTCTTCCTGAATGAGAATGCCCCGTTTGCCAGTGCTCTCCTCTTTCAGCAGGTTGTTTATGGCTTCCTGAATGTCACCTCTTATTATCTCCTCTTTCTCCACAGAGGTGCTGCTGTGCTC
>JAFVLL020044700.1:0-13259 GCA_021397915.2 Tor tambroides | reverse complement strand
GTTTTATTTTGTGTCACCATACTTACTCGTGTAACTACTCATGTAACCGTCATTAAATAGGGAAAACATGGAAGTGTTTGGTGGCTTCTAAATTCATCCCTGTTTGGATCCTAAGGAATGAATGGTGCTAAGCTAAACGCTAGCATAGTGGCGCCGCGCGCTAGAGCGATTAAGTGCGCGCACTGAGACAGGAGAGGTATGTATCAACTCGTCTAAGTTGAGGGAAGAACATATTGGAATATGGAAAAACGGTGGCGTTTTCCTTTAATGTGTTTTAATGTCACTCTTAATGAGGATTGTATGATCTTTGAATATTATCGGTCTTTAAATGCAAGATATTTAAAGTGTACCTAAAGTAAACTTGCAATAGTTCCACTTTAACACATTCAAATATATTTCAGTATATCTTTATTTAGACTTCAGCACTACTTCCGCACAATTAAAGTGCATTAAGCACAAAAATATTTACTCTAAGTTAGCAGACTTTAAGTATGCCAGTTTAGTATTCTAAAAGTACAATTGCAGGGTATTTTTATTACGTACCTAAATACGTAAATGCATTTGTAGTATACTTAGCATGAAATACATGTATTTCGAATACATTTTAGTATATTTATTTTTCACTAGGGTATGTTGAGGGTATCTTTTTTGTCTACATAATATATAATATTACATATTTGAAATGTGTAGTCTGTTTTCTCTTTATCTAGATTATTATATGTTATTCTTATCTAGGTACCATACTAAGTAAAGCACCACCGCAAAGATCTTCAAGAGAGATTTTTTGGCTGTTGTGTCACGTCTTGAGCTGTTCTATTCTGTTGTGCTTAGTTCAGCTATTTTTGAATGCAGGAATGTGTTTTATGTAAACACTGTCAAAGAAATACAAAAAAAGGTTCTTTTTAATCTAGACCAATTAGTCATCCAGTCATTCAGGTAACTTACAGACTCTGACAGTGTGTAGTTTTGTACATCCCTAGTGTTTCACCACCTGCATTCAAAACTCAAGTTCTCATTTACATTTTTGTTGTTTTTATGGTTTGCAAACAAAACAAGGTCAGTGACAGGATAACACAGGCAGCTCATGCATGCACGTGTTCGCAGAGAGATGAGAGAAGAGACACAGAGGGAGAGGCGATAGTGACCGGCAGCCAGTAAAATGAGGGAGGAATGGAGCCGAGGAGGAAGGGGAGAGGGGATGATGTATGTTTCATGACAGGGATCGTGACAGAGACACTCGCTGGAGTAAGGAGCCACAAGGACACACGGACACCTTGGTAGGTTAGGAGCGGGCGAGAGAGAGAGAAAGCGAGATAAGGGACAGAGGGAGAGGGGGAAAAGACCCTTGTCTCAAAGTGAGAGCCGGCCGTAATTATGTCTGGCATACTGACAACAGACAATTACACCAGCCACCCTGGGCAATATTTAGTCATTAGTTATTGTCAGATTGAGAAAATATATTAGTAAAGCCCTGTTTTCTGTAGTGCCAGTATTACCGGTTTCATTTGTCATGTCTTTCAAACAACAGAGTAGGCCAAAAATGGAAGACAGACTAAAAATTTTCCATTTAAATGTGAATAGATTCTAGTTAGGAATGGGTATCTATGGTTGACGGTTCAACTAGTCTTCCAATGACAGGTTAGTCATTTAGTGAGGTCGGCTAGTTTTATTTTTTCTCCTTTTTCTTTTAGTTTTGATACTTTATTATTAGCAACAGAATTTAAATGAACATTTTTTAACATTTTGAATACAGGAATCCATCTTCTAAGTCCCTCTAAGAAGTGTGTCTGATTGTGGTCAGGCAAATCTGTCTAATTATACAGGACTACCAAATGAACAAATCAACTGCATGTCCTTGATTCTAGCTTTGCACATATCTACATTTGAATGAAAATGAAATAGTTGCCCACTCAATTACTCATATATTTAAAGATTCACCTTTAATAATTAAGCACAGGCTCCATTTGAATACAACAGGCTCACTGTGATGGCAAACCGATAGGAGCCGTGGACAATCAGCCCCTTGTTTATAGAGCCGAGATGGAAAACTTTAACCCTATCTGAGCATGCTCAATTCTCTGCTCGCCGGAGCCTTACAGGCGCAATTTTACCCCTGGGTTACCACGGGAATGGATGACTACCTCATAATGGGCGAGAATGGAGCTTCCTGAAACAATAAGCTGCTGGCCGGTCAGACAGAGCAGGACACTCATTAACACTGATGACTTTATCAAGGCCTTCAGCGTAGAAAAAAGGACCTCTTTTAAGCTCTTCCCAAGTCTTCTTAACAGGGGAAGGATACCTGAAAGAGTATAAAGAGAGAGAACGGAAAGGTGAAGAGCATTTGGGGTGAGGAACAAGAATTAAAATTGATCTAATGTACATTATTAAATACTTTTGTTTAAGATTCATCAGTTTGTCGGCACCGATAGCTTTGTGGGCAGCGTACCGACATACAGCGTCATTGCACTATGGACGTCCTGAGTTCGAATCTCGACTCGAGGACCTTTCCCTCTCCCACTTCGTTTCCTGTCAGCTCTGATATGTCCTATCATAATAAAGGTGAAAATGCCAAAAATAAACCTTTAAAAAAAAAAAAAAGATTCATCAGTTTGTATTATTCTAATATCAAAACCATCAAAATATAACCATCCTTCCCACCTTCCCATTACATGTTCAAAAGTTTGGGGTCAGTATGATTTTTTAAATTTATTTCATTAAGAAATTAAGAGCAAGACTGCATTAAATTGATCAAAAGTGACAGTAAAAAACATTTATAATATTAAAAAAAAGATTTCTGTTGCATATAAATGCTGTTCTTTTTGAACTTTCAATTCTTCAAAGTATCATGAAAGAATGTATCATGATGTCCACAAAAATATTAAGCAGTACAACAAATGTTTTCAACATTAATAATAATAAGAAATGTTTCTTGAGCACCAAATCAGCATATTAGAATGATTTTTTTTATGGATCATGTGACACTGAAGCCTGCTGAAATTTCTGCTTTGCCATCACAGGAATAAATTTTTTTTAAAGATATATTATAACTGTAAAATATTTACTGTGTTAATATTTACTGTAGTTTGATGCAGCCTTGGTGAAAAACTTTTGAAAAACCCTCAAAAAAATGTACTGACCCTGAACTTTTGAACGGTTATATTGAGCTATAGCTTTAACAGCAGAAAAGCACCAAAGAAAGACAAGGCAGAGAGAAAACAAGGGATGGATGAAAAGGAGGGAGGGAGGGGGGTGAGACCCTCTCGTCTCTTGTCTGCATCTGCATGAGAATAAGTCGGCGCTTCAGGCACCAAGCGTAGGAGTAGAAAGGGTAAGGACAGCAGAAAGCAAAGGTGCAGAGCCCAAATCCAGATGGCTGTGCATCTGATGAGGAATTCAGGAATCCTCTCTTTAATTATCCTTCCACGACTGAGCGACACAATAAGTGACAAAAAGAGAACAGAAGAAGGGATGTGTCCGTATGAGAGAGGGGCTACTCAGAGTACTCTTTGTTCCTCCAAAGCCTAATTACTTCCCTGCTCTCCATGAAATGGTTTTAAATAGCGACTGCTTCTGTATCGGCAGGTTCATCATCATCATCATCATTTCTTTTTTTTTAATGCTCTTTTTTCCTCCATTGACTCCCCTTGCCATCCCCCCTGCAGACAAATGTGAATTCTCTCTCTCTCTCTCTTTAATGGCAATTCTTTTTTTCCCTCCTTCTAGAGGACTGCATGGGAAGTTTGGTGAAGAGCATTTCAATCAGCATTCTGTTGTCACTTGACATCTCTGTAGAGATGCCCTCGGATGCGTCTATCTCTCTCTCTCTCTCTTTCCTTCACTCGCTTCATCTCTCTGTGTGTCTGTCTAAACAACACCCATTGTTCTTCCCAATGCTCTTGAGCGGAAATAGCTCAAAGAATAACCATTAATATTTATTCAGGAGAGTCCTTCTGAGGAAAACAGTGTGGAATCAGGCACTGAACAGCCCTTTCCACGCCACAGAATTCAGCAGCCAGATGTGAGACGTGCGTTTTAGATGCAAACAGCATGCGCGGTAAACAGAATCAAAGAGAGGGAAGGCGAGAAGCTGTGGAAATGGATTTTTAATGCTTAGGTTACATGTCAGAAGAGCACGATGTGCATGTTGCCCGCTGATAGCTGCCTCTGACTGTGGCCCACTCTGTCTAGGATGTTGCAAAGTGTTGCAAAGTTGTTTAAGTGTTTGATAGGAAAGCACATTAACCCTGTACTCCGCTACACTGCTCTTATCTTCTGCCTTAGAGGGGAAATGGCTTTAAATAAGAAATTTTATTCGCTGAGGAACATGGATTCCATACATAGCCCGGTTTTTCAAATGCTGCTAGATTCCAGTCAGGTTATTTCCTCTCATCTCTCGAGGAGAAACGCTCTGTAGCTCGCGCCGTTCTTTGATCTCAAGAACCTTTGTGTTTCGAGCTGCACGACTGAAGTAAATAACAGAAAATGTTCTCTCTTGTTCAGGGCAGTCTGGTCACATTAGCAGGAACTGTTTTGTCGCTCCTTGTGTTTCAAAGTCGGAAAAAACGGAAACTGTGATCTTTTCTTTCCTAATGTGACATACGGCTTCTCGAACTAGAAAAAATTAGGTGATTATTAGGTAATTGGATCGTTGGATCATTGTCGTTTACAATCTGCTGTGGTCTCAAGTAAGTAACAGATTGTATGTTTTTGATTAAAGATTATGAAGAAGCATGGATTTAAAATAATGACGATGTCCATAGATAAATCATTTATAATAAACGCCGCAATACTTCTGATGAAGCTGAACTCTGAGAACCCAAACGAGCTTCTTTTCTTCTGCAAGCTTCAAGCAAGGTCCAAATGTGTCGCGCCAAGCGTCATAAAGTGTGAAAAAGCATTTTCATGCCCCAGACTTGAAAGACGATCCTCCCGGCGTTGCTCCTGTAATTAATACGGCCACTTTTTTGACACGTTATCACTGCAAAATGGATCCCGTTCAATACCCCTGAGAAGAATCACACTTTGGAGAACAATAAGGCCATTGATTGATCTCGGCAAAATCCTAATCTGTGGCAGGGACGTTAAACAGAATGGATTGATTGATTCCTGGGATTCCCAGTCGGCCAGTGCTAGGTGGTGTAATTTTCTAGTTAAGCGGATCCCTCAAGCCTCTTTTGTAGCATTTGTATGCCGTTTTATGTTACCTGAGAGGCCTTTCTCTCTCTCTCTCTCCCTTGCCGCTCTCTCTCTTTCTGTCTTCCCTCTTTTGGTAATTCCATCTGTGGTAATTTGATAAGAGCTGGAACGGTCACTACAATTCAACAGCTGTGGTTAAATCGCTGGTGGTCTGGCTCACAGTGGCCTCGGTGGCCTTACTCTGGGCACTTAACCTGTGGCATTGTGTGGAATGCCTCGCGATTCGTCCGTCACCCAATCCGTCAGCAATGAATAATTTTCATGGAAGGTGCACTTTAATTACTTTCCCATTTAAATGGCATTGCAGTGGCCTATCTAGGTCATTAATCTCAGTGAGGATCCTGTTGCAAGCCTTTTATTGCTGGCAAACGAAGCCCCCCAAATCCCCCAGAATCTTCTCTGCTTGACTGACTGCAGACTCCCAGCAGCCACTGCTCCAGTGTGTCCTTCTGAACTGGCCACTGTCACGGAAGTGAGAGAGACAGACAGAGAAAAAGAAAGAGAGATCTACACTTGTCTCTCAGCATGAGCGAGGGGATGGAGGGGAAGTTTGCCAACCACCTTGAAAGGAACCGTTGGATTGAATGTGAGCAGGACTTTCTAGCGTTCAACAAGTGGAATCAAGCACAGCTGGCTGCTCAGAGATTTGCCAGATTAACTGTAGTAAAAGTAGGACTTATAATACTAATTTACAACAGCATTATGTTTAGTTTAGGGCTTTAATAGCAATTTTAAAATATTAGTTAAATTTAAATAAAAAAGTTTAATTAATTATTTTGATTTAAAAACATCATTTTGAAAATCCCTAAAATTACAATCTGTCAGACCACAGAAAAAGCTTTAAAAAGATTAAAAAGTGAAGTAAATACATATATTGTTGGTCCACTTTTTACAGTTAAATTGAAACTCCTACTTGTTTTGTATGCACAGAGAATATATGTGACCCGTGCTGGCAAAATGAGTCGGAATGCGCAAATTTTCAAAAATGAGTTCTTTTTATTTTCACATTCTCCATTAAAATACCTTCAAAATGATATATGACTTGTTGGAATCAGACAAAAAATGACTGAGCTACAGCCGTTTGAAGGCAATAGAGGCAGCAGATCTGATTTCGAGAAAAATCGAGTTAAAGATTCCAAAGCAAAATCACCAAGCAACATTGCATATTTTCCTCCAATTCTTTTCTTAATAATAATTACTATATTATTAATCACAATATAGCTATTTTTTATTTTATCTTTGTTATTAAAAATAAGAACAAAGATGCAAATAAACAGTAGTTTAATCAAGAGCAGTGAGTGATTCCGTCTTTTCTTTTAATGTTTGATTTAGGGATGTTCATTTTAACCGTTTAACCGTTAACCGACCGATAAGAATTTTGATCGATTAATACAATCAATTAAACGGTTTAAAGTCACTTATTTATTTTTTTCGGTAATTTATCAAAATATTTTAAAAGGTTTGCTGCATTGTTAAAATAAGCTACGCGTATAAAAAATAAGTTTTTTAGAGAGAGAGAGAGAGAGAGAAAAAAACATAAGTCACCTATAAGTCGCAATTTTATTATTTCATTCAGAAATAGGCTGACGCGAATTTCAAACATTATAGGCTAATAAAAACTGTAAACATAGCTAGGCTATTTTAGTTCCCCTCACTCCACAACAAATCCTTTCAATTAACAGTAGGCTATTTAGAAAAGAACAAGAATTAAAAATGTAAGAAGCTATAGATAAACGACAAACCAAAACGAATTAATTTAGGCTAAAAGGAAACTGAAACAAATGTTGGGTCTCTCGTTCGACACAAAATCAAATGTTTCCGTATTCGCGATGTATTTGAATGCCAAAATATTGTTTACCTTTTATGTAGGCCTACTTCACTCGCATTACAATATCCACATAAAACAAACTGTTTTGCATAACTTCACGGCGGTACAGTGATGACGCTTAACGGCACAGATTTGACTACATATTTAAAACTGAGCAGTGTGTTTTTTCCATATGTTTGACTGATTGTTTTTTATAATGATAATGAACAGGCTGCATTGTCAAGGTAGAAAGCTTAACTGTGTGCGCGTGCGGCGCTGGAGCAAACACTTGATTAATTTTTTTCTCTCCTTCTACCGGTGGAAGCAACTATTCCTTTTAGTCATGAAGATAATCGGAATTGTAGAAGGTTTGCTTTTATTTGTGTACATTCACAAAAAAACCAATCTTTGCGCTTTTGTAAAATAAGCCTAAAAAAAAAAGACGCTTTCTGCCGTCTGGTTTCCTTTCGTGCAGGACAAAAATGAACCGAAACTCCGCATACTTGTTGCACAGTTTTTCTTTCGTTTTCTTAAATTATTTAAGTGAAAATATATTTCTCGTGTAGGCCTATTTATTCGTTATAAAATATATATATATATATATATATATATATATATATATATATATTATTATAATGAAAGTATTCAGACCCTTAAATTTTTCAATTTTTTTATGCTGCAGCCTGATACTACAATTGTTTAAATTCATTTTTTTCTCATTAATCTACATGCCGCACCTCATAATGACAAAGTGAAAACAGAATTTTAATAATGTCTGTAAATTTATTAAAAAGAAAACTGGATATATCACATTTACATAAGTATTCAGACCCTTTACTCCATACTTAGCTGAAGCACCTTGGCATTAATTACAGCTTCAAGTCTTTTGGCATATGCACAGCTGTACACTGGATTGGGGAGTTTTGCCATTTTTCAAATTCCTCAGCTTCGGCCAGTTATAATGCATGGTGGACAGCCATTTTCAGCTCTCCAGTGATGTTTGATAGGGTTCAAGTCAGGGCTCTGGCTGGGCTACTCTAGGACATTCACAGAGTTGTCCCTAAGGCACTCCTGTGTTGCCTTGGCTGTGTGCTTAGGGTCACTGTCATGTTGGAAGGTGAACCTTCTGCCCAGTCTGAGGTCCTGAGCGCTGTGGAACAGGTTTTCATTGAGGATATCTTTGTACTTTGCTCCATTCAGCTTTCCCGCAACCCTGATCAGTCTCCCAGTCCCTGCCTCTGAAAAACAGCCCCACAGCATAAGGTTGCTTCCAGCACACTTTACTTTTGGGATGGTACTCTGCAGATTATGAGCAGAGCTGGTTTCCTTCAAACATGATGCTTAGAATTGAGGTTCATCAAACCAGAGAATCTTGTTTCTCAGAGTCTGAGGGTCCTTTAGGTGCTTTTTTCCAGATTCTAAGTGTGTTTTCATGTGTCTTCATTGAGGAGAGGATGGAGTTTGGCCACACCGCCATAAAGCCCAGATCGGAGGAGTGTTACAGTGATGTTTGTCCTTCTGTAGGTTTCTCCCATCTGCATATACGATCATGGAGCTCAACTAGAGTGACCATCAGGTTCTTGGTCACCAGTCTAGACAAGGCCGTTCTCCATTAATTGTTCAGTTTGGCTGGGCGACCAGCTCTTGGTAGAGTCCTGGTCATGCCAAACTTCTTCATTTGAGAATTATGGAAGCCACTGTGCTCTTGGGATCCTTCAGTGCAGCAGAAATGTTTTTGTAGCCTTGCCCAGATCTGTGCCTTGATACAATCCTGTCTCTGAGCTCTGCAAGCAGTTCCTTTGACCTCATGGCTTGGTTTTCGCTCTGATATGCATTGTCAGCTGTAAGGTCTTTTATAGAGAGGTGTCTTTCCAAATCATGTCCAATCAATTTAATTTACCACAGGTGGACTCCAATCAAGGTGTAGAAACATCTCAGCAATGATCAAGAGAAACAAGCAGGCACCTGAGCTAAATTTCAAGTTTTGTTGCAAAGGGTCTGAATACTTACGTAAATGGGATATTTCAGTTTTTTATTTTTAATACATTTACAGACATTTCTAAATTCTGTTTTCTACTTTGTCATTATGAGGTGTACTTGAGTATAGATTAATGAGAAAAAAAATTGAATTTAAACAATTGCAGTATCAGGCTGCAACATAAAAAAATTGAAAAAATTTAAGGGGGTCTGAATACTTTCCGTACCCACTGTATATATATATATATATATATATATAGCGCCTATAGCTTTATTATGTTTTTCTCCGCTCGCAGAAGCGCTGCAGGTGCGTGATGTGATAGCTATGATGACCCTGTGAATCCTCATGTTCTGTTGTTTGCTGCTTTTTGCGGATGTAAAATAATTCCTCGGAAAACTAATATTTTTAACGGGTCACAGACACTTATTCTTTCTAATTTAATTCAGTTCTAATTTAAAATAATCTTGTCGGTTAACGGTTAATAATCGGTTAACGAGCATCGGTTGTCGGTTAGGAAAAATAACCGAAATGAACATCCCTAGTTTGATTAACATTGAGATATTAAGACCTACTGTAATGCATGGATCAAATATAATGTTACACATCTGATTTCCCCCAACCATTAACTAAACAATTATGTAAGACATAACAAATTATGATTGTGTGAATCTCGCCAATACATATTTCGCAATAATGTACTTTATCAGGGAGATCGCGCGCTCGCAGAAAGGCGCGTCTTATGCACGGGCTTTGCAAATGTCAGTCAGCGCGATCGTTTTGTTTTCATCAGCATGGGTTTGAAAATCATATTTCTGTGGATTGGACTCATGTCATCGAGAATTCGATATGAATATTTACAAAGCCGGAATGCTGCGCTTTGCAACAATAGACCTACAGCTTGTGGTGAGAAGCAGAAGCGAGCAGAGAAAAGGTACTCCTCTCAGAAAATGTACAAATAAAGATCATTTTAGATGTTTAATTACTACTTGGAGCATTGGGATCGCTAGAAGAGGGCTTAATAAACTAATTTTTGTGAAAACCTCAAATTCGACCAAAACTGACATTTTTCACTTCTTTTGCTTGTAGCTCAAAATTAGTCCGTGCGCATTCCGACTCATTTTGCCATATATTATATGTAATTATATATATATATATATATATATATATATATATATATATTCACAAGAAAAACGATTTCAGTCTTTCTGCTTTAAAATTACAATGTGTTGCTTGCTGTTTCTTTGCAATTATTTACTAGCATTTAAAGTAAAAAATTATAAATTTTTCATCATTTTTTTCAGTGAGGGACTGAAGCAGGTATGAAAAGCACAACTTGTATGTATTTGGGTTATTTGGGTACACTTCATTGTTCTGTGTCTCTTATTCAAACTTCCCCTCCACCACCCTCTTGCTCAAAGTCATCTTTTCTCTCTGTCAGATGAGCGGATACCAACTCGCTCAATTATTTAGATTCCTGTGAGGCAAGCAACAAAGTTTTCAAAGTTCCCCCCTCCCACCTCTTCTATCCCCTGCTTTTGCCATCAAATGCATTGTCTCTTCTCTGAGCAAACGAGTATCAGACACTTTCCAAATTAGCATCTATCTTTTTCAAGTTCCAGGTGCCTACCATGCATAAAAGTTGGAGGCTTTAGTCTCCTTGTAATTGTCACCACCTTCTGAACTCTCCGAGCCTTTTCACCTGAATGTCCTCAGATGTGCCGTCAGCAGAGAAATATAAATTGGAACAAAAATGGAAGCGTCACATAATGCTGTTGGCTTTCGTGGCGGGTGGTTATTAATGGCCAGTTCTAACTGACAGGCGTTAATTGAACATTCTGACTGGATAATTCATAGAGGTTTTGAGAAAACTGTTTCAGCTCACAGTGAGTCTGATATAAAGAGGTTATGAGGATATTTTAAACCCAGAAGAGTCAGTTGCGTCAGGCGCTTCTGTACAGGGTAGCAGCACGTGTGTTTTTTCTTGCGTGGAGACGGAATACAAGAGGTAATCTGTGTCTTATTTTGTTCTAAATATTTTTCCTAACTTGTGACTCAATTTCTTATTATGCTTATGCTTTTGGACATGTCAGAGCATGTTTTTTTAACAACTTCAGCCTGACACATTCTTTAGCCAAACATTCTTGAAAATATTCACACAGTCGCACATACAAACAAACGCACCTGTGCCACTCTGTCCTCCTGTTTACATGCAACATGTGTCCCTCTGTTATGCAGTTCTGGGGTTAGAGTGTTTCATTTCCTGCTGCAGAAGGGTAGAATCATAGGGGAGGTACTGTGGTAGTGCGCGACTGAATTGAGATATGTGTCAGCGGTGCCCGAGACCAGCTGCCGCAACCTACCACACTCAAGAACAAACTCATCGCCTTAACAGCTCACACTTAAAATGTGTGACTGTGAGAGAGAAATTGCGTGCATGTGCATTTAAAGTGTGTGTGTGTGTGTGCTTGGATGTGAAATACAGCTGTAGAGCGGCAAATCCTTTAACCCTGTCTTTTGCCTGTGTGACAAGCACAAATCTGTGCCAAACTGAACAGCGGACTGGCACATCTGATATAGTACTCCTTTATAACAACCATGTCAAGCTTGTCAAACACTCACAGTAAAGGAATCATACATTTTGGTGGTAAAGTAAGGAAAAGATCCTTATATTACATGGTTGTCTGGAATTCTAGACTGTGATTTGTCAATTATAACATTTGGCTGAAAATGTATTGTTGAACGTTGTTTCTGGCAACCTAAACTGTGCTAGTTTAACATCTCTCATATTAAGTCTCTCTTTTTTCTCACATAATAATATAAATTCAACTTAAATCAATATTTTGTATAAAATTATTTACTTATTTTAGATATGCACCCATATTAAAAATATGTCTTGTACCGATAAGCTCATAATTATTTTCATGTTATGGATAATATTTAAATATAATACTATTTCAAATCATTCAAATCAGTCATTTTAAATGGTACATTATATTGTACAGTATGACATTTTTGGTTATTGATTTAAATCAGACTAATCGTAATATTATGAAAAATCATAGCATCCCTTTTTTTAAGGACTGGCCCTTTTTTGCTTGATTAAAGGCCAGAAGATGATGGAAAAGTTCTCCTTTTCCTCATTATTCTGTTGTTCATTGTCTCATCAACGCACCGTCTCCTGTGGAGAGGGAAACTAATTATGTCTTCATCCCTTCCTGTTCGCACCTCCTCCTATTCTCTCCATTAGCCAAAGAAATTCTAATGAGTTTTAGTCTAGCTACTTTTGGCATGGGAATAAGTGAAGTAGAATAAACGTTCACTATACTAAAATAGAAAAAAAAAACAAAAAAAACCCCCATTTGTTCCATGATTGGCACCTGCACAGAGTCGTCAACTTTTTTGACAACTTTTAGCTGTTTCCTAAGCTTAACTTGATTTTTTCCATCTCTCACACCTGCTGGTTTCTGTAAGCTATATGTGACACTAACACACACAGACACACACGCACACTCTGCCTCTCAGCCATATTGCTCTGGTGCCTTTTCATCAAAGCTGCAGGACGATATGAGGGCCATCTGCTCTCTGGGCTTTTAATGTTTATAGTATAAAACAACAATAAAAAGATTACAGCATCCACAGACTGAGTGAGAGGAATCTATTCAGCAGACAGATGGGGAACACAGCTGGACTGGACACCGTAAAAAAAAGGGTAACAGGAGGCAGAGAGGATGCTGGGATGGCAGATAGTGACCATCGGCTTTGAAAAACTTATTTCTGTCTTATCCAACAGCAGGTGTTCTGTCATTGCAGTGGACAGGAAAGGCTTGCTGCTTTTTGTTTAGGACAAGCTTTGTTTCGCCACAATTAAAATCATCTCTGTCACTTATGATATGGGCCAGGAGGCTTTTCTTTATCTTTTTGTGTCCATTTGTGTCCTTTTGGATTAGTTATCATGGCTCAGCAATAAGGAAGGTCTGATAGCCTGGAGCCAGCGTGAGTGTTTCTCAGGCCAGTTGAGGAAATTGTCACGCACCCCCCAAAATGGGGTGTGTGTGTGTACCTACTCAACCTTATTTTGGGGACAAATTTGTACCCAAATGTGAGCTAAACCTGACAAAATCTCCCAAAACCTCCCTTTGGGGACATCCTTAGTTGTAAAGTTCAAAAGATTAAACACTCTTTACCAAAACAAGCAAATATAATATATATATTTATTTTTTATTTATTGCTTGCTTGATATATGAAAGATTTAAAACCTTTTAATTAAACATTCTT
>JAFVLL020044698.1:0-79007 GCA_021397915.2 Tor tambroides | reverse complement strand
CACCAAGGCTTCCAAATTCACTACAGCATTTCCAAACAGTCCATCTTGACTGAATTTAAGATGGGAACAAAAAATTCTGAGCCAATCTGCAGGAGGTTTGACCAGTTCTGTGATGATTAAACACCATTTGGACATAAGCATACAGCGACTGTGGATGAATGGGTTTTTAATGAAGGATGACAGTGAGGCATTGCCTCTCAAACACACAGCACACTGGGTGGGGCAGAGGTGAGAGTGTATTACTTGGCATGTGACGCAAGCAGCACAGAATGGACCTGACTTTGGTTTTGAAGGCCTTCTCTCCCTCTTTGAACCCCTGGTTCACCAGGGCCACCACATCATCGGGAGTGATGTCTCCTCTGGGAGGAAGAGGGGAGGACAGGCAAGAACAAAGACAAGAACAGGGTTATTGTGCAAGAGAAAATGTAAACCAGCATGATTGTTGTAACATAAGAACAATACATGTCATAAAACAGCTTTTGATTAGAGCAAATATGGTACACATACGGTTTTTGGTTCCAAGGTAGAGGGTCCACTCCCTTGTTGGCCAGCAGATGAGGGCTGTATCTGGCTTCAACATAGATCACTCCCTCTTTGGCCTTTGTCTCTACAAACTCATAAGCTATTCTCTTGATAGCCTCTCTGTCCCCTCTGCAGATGGAACATGAAACAGATAAGATACCATGACAACCCCTACTCAAATGGCCCCTAACCACCTTCAAGACCTACAAAGTCTAAGAAACATACACATACACATACACCAACAATCTTCTCTTTTTTTAGCTTGTACTTTTCTAAGAAATGTTGTATTGCAACACATCTGTGTCTGTGTGTGTGTGTGTGTGTGTGTGTGTGTGTGTGAGAGAGTAAAAACATACATAAAACACTTCTATTCCTAAAAAAAGAAAAAGAATTAATTCATGTGTGAAAGATAGTATTTTAATGTGTTATGTAGAAATAGAAATCCGTAACATTACGTCTTTACTCTCACTTTTAATTTAATGCAGCCTTGCTCTATATAGTGGTGGCCAAAATTATTAGAACACTAGTATTTTCACCAGCTGAGAAATGGTTTTATGTCAGTTATTACTGTCTTTTGCTGTAATGTGTCAGTAGGAAATATCAGTTTACATTTCCAAACATTCATTTTGTCATTAATTGTAATAATCCAGAGAGATTTTTGTTTGCACAAGGAGTTCAGACAGACTAAATCCAGAAGAACTGTGGCAACGCCGCCAAGATGCTTCAAGAGATATATATGTATATGTGTGTGTGTGTATGTATGTATGTACTTAAGTGGCCCAAAACATCAATCATCATCATCATAAAACATCATTTGGATCATCTTAGAATGTTTAAACAGATTGAAGTAGACTATAAATGCTCCAGTTGTTTTATGATGTCATAAAGTTATAGCATTTATGACTTCTTCATTTATGCACAAAGATAACACATGCTTCAGGGAGATGTTATGTGAATGATTGATGATTGAATTAACTGAATGAATACTTTCACTTACACACTCATAGAATCCTTCTTTATTGCATAATCATGCACTTGTTTCAAGAATACCCACAACTAGAGCAAGATACAAAAGCCCATAATCATTTTTACAAATCAGTAACGGTTACGCTATGATATTTATTTTAAACAGCTCACTTGCACAGTTTTTTTGAATTCCCTCTCTGAGTCACATTATACTTTAAAGTGCTAAATAAAAGGGCTATTTGATTACAGCAACAAAGCATGTGGTATAACCTGAAAACATGACATGCATTGAGTTTGTCTATAGCACTGGACAATAAAGAGCCCAGTGGGTGCCAAAAACAGCCAGCGAGTTCCCCATGTTGTGGGGGATGCACATGCTGTAAACAAGGCCCTTTTACAGCTTCTAAGGACTAGAGGTTCATTTTCAATGAAGCATGTCAGCTGCCGGCCCACAAAACTACCGGCTGCATTGCTTTTCAGGTCTTCATGTCAAAGCATCTATCTCTCACGTTTGTGAATCTGAGTGGAAACATGTAGAAACTGCCTCATTATCTGACTCTTGTTTAGAGGACTGTGTGCAAGGGCAACAGAAAAGCCTGTGCTTTTCTGTTATATGTCCGTTGCTATAGCAACACGTCATGAAGGTGTGACATGAGCTGCATGTAAAGATGTCTGCAGGACATCAGAAAGGATACCATGCCCTTGAGGGTGTATCCACCACTAGCAATCTGGTGAGGCCCTCTTACTTATTAACCACTTGAGCAATGCTTCAGATTTGTACCAATAACTAAGTTAAGACCAATGGAATTCATTATTTACTTCCATGTGGTGAAGTGTGCAACAGCATACAGTGGCCTAGAATCATTTGATTCATGAGGAACCAAAATTTCCTAGATTGAAAGAGATCTAAAAATATACTATGAAATCACACACTCTTAAAAAAAAGGTACAAAAGCTGTCACTTGGCAGTATCTTTTCAAAAGGTATACTTTGTACCGTATTTATCCCTAATTAGTACCTTAAAGGTACATACAGTATCATTTCCTTAATTGTACATATTAGTCCCTAAATGGTAGATTTTAGTATGAAACATTTAAAAGGGAGACTGTCATCCTCCAAAAAACGACCCTATAGGTCATTTGTGCACCTTATTACGAACTATATTTACGTTTTACGTAAATTACGTAGTTAAACGGCGTAAAATTAATGACAGTGTCGTGTTGCGTCTGTTGTCATGAAATGACGTATGACTGTCATTACCAATCAAAATGCACACTCATTTAATTGCAATGTGTGGACTTTTTACACGGTCCAATCCGATCTTACGGCAATTCGTACATATTTTACTAGGTGGCTAATTTGTATGAATGACGACACCTAACTCCGCCCATAAACCTACCCTCACAGAAATCGTACAAAATGGTGATTTATAGTGCATATGTATTTTATGAGCACATGGGTTCCCTGGGATCAAACCCATAATCACATGATTGTATATCGTTGTATAGCGCAATGCTCTACCAACTGAGCTACACAAAACCTAAATTATGATGCAGAAAAAAGGGTATAATGCATTAATATGAAAGTGTCCTGTTGTCGGTAGGGGCGCAAATTTAGTAAACCCAGGGAAATTTCAGGGAAGTGACAAACGATCTATACGGGAGTATTGGTTGAAGGACATGTTGGAGAAAGGGAAAAATTTTGTACCTTTTTACTCTAACTTTCAAAATGCCTAAAAAAGAGCAATTATTGCAAACTGCAAAATCTAACTCGATATCATAAGAATTTTATGAAGTGGCGATTTAGAATGAATTCAAACAATGTCATTCATATGAAAAAAAAATCCTATTACAAAAACAATAAGCATGAAGGCCCGCACATAAACTTAATCGTCAGTGGCAGATTGTATGAAAATGAAAAAAATCATACAAATTAGCCATAAATTCGCCAAAATGTAAAATTGCTGTTCAGAAACCTTTTTTTTTTCTGAGGGGAGAATAGTCCTGAGAAACTAAAATGTAACTGTTGCTGGTGCAAAAACTTCAGGGAAAAATGTAACAAAGTCATAAAATTAAGGGAAAAACATATTTTGCTTCTGCTCTCCATGCAGTTTAAATGATGAGGCTTCCATGCAATCTTCAAGCAAATCAGCAACAACTTATTTAGAGCCAGCAGATCTTTTCTCGGCACAACTACTTACGCAATGGCATGCATGTAGTGATTGAACTTGCCAAGGAATTCTGTGAGTGTGGCCGGCTCATGCATTATGACCAGGCCTCTCATTTCATCCTCGCCGTTCGCAGGTAGAGTGATTCCCCGCCGCCTGAGACACAGTTACACCAGAGGTCACTGGTTAGAGCTTTGAACGTTTTAATTGAAAGACCACAGAATTGCTTAGAATTCGCTCATAACTTCTATTTACCCAAGAACACATGGGGCTGTTGATTCATTATAAAAAATTAACTTGAAGCATATCTGATAACTTTGAATAGCCTAAGCATTACAAAATCTTTAATTCTCAGCCAAAAGCAGATCACAACATCATCATTGACCACAGGCTGTCAAAATCAATCATTGTATAAATCTATAAAATCATTGTAAGTAGCTCATATTTGATGTCAGCGCTGCAGTATAGGTGAGATTGGTAGTTAATATTGACTTAAATTTGGGATTTAAAATGCAATAATAATAATAAACAATTAATAAGTGCAATATCATTATAAATGCTTACTATAAACATTTATATAATTACTAATTATATAAATAATTATTAAAATAATATTTTCTGAGTAAATAATATTTTTGGTGAATTCTTTCTTTAACGAGCTTCTGAGTCACTAGGAAAGACATTTAAATAAATGTTTCTCAGACAGTGCATTTATCACAGTATGTACCTGAAATACATGTCACTTACTTTGCTACTTCTACAATGGTCTTTATTCGAATAGCACCATCAAGATGCACGTGTAGCTCAATCTGCAAAGATAAAAAACAGGAATAAAACACATCTGTATTTCAACGCCCACTTTTTCACACCACTGCACGTGACATATGCTGACAGAGACACTTGTTGATGGCAAAGAGCAGAAGCACATTCGTCAAAACTCTGAGCTCAGCTTTCAGCTTGTCGTATTCAAATAGTTAGTGAAGTCTCCTTCCCACGCAGCTGTGAAATGCTCCTCGTGGAGCGCATCTAGAATGTGGAATGCACGACTGGGTGAAATAAGTTCAGTGGAAAGGCTAGAGATGCCAGGGAGGGCTGTGAGAGAAGTGAATGTAATGGCTCCAATCTACTGAGACGTATTGAGAGTTGTCCTGACAGATGACCAAATTAAATTGTGACCCCACTTCACCAGCAGCTGTGAAACAAACAGCAAGGAGAATGCAAAAACTCTCCATTTGGCATCAAATGCTCTCACAGTATGTTTAATCACTGACTAAAGCGTTTGGTTTGTGCCTTCTTTTTCACATTGTATTATTTGGGTACAAGAGTTGTATGTTTGCTTGTCATCATACCACTGTGAGTAGTGTATTCTTCTAACTATAAAGCTTACCACTGTAGTTAGAAGACTGCACAGAGAAGACGCCAGCTTGTCTGATTCACAAGTATTTTATGTGGCGACTGAAAGTCGTGATTCTTTTCGGCTTCATTGGATTCATTTTTATGCCACTGCATACTTCTGACATGAAAGTTGAGTTCAAGAAAATTTGAGTTAGAATAGTTAGCAAGAGCACGATTATAAATGCAGTGAGGCTGTAAAAGCAAACTATTGAGTAGATACATTTTCCTGTTTGGCGTTAAGATATTTAATATACCCAACAACCTCATTAGTCCCATTAGCTACTTGTTAGAAACTGCATTTTTCAAGACAAGTAAAATGTTAAAAAAAAATCACAAGGTATTACTGATGTATTTTATGTCGTAGAATAAAATGTGAAAATATACTGAGCTTGTATTAACCACTGACCTTAACCAAACCAAAAATTCATTTTAAAAGCCCGTTGACTTTAAAAGAGGATTTTATAGGGCCCTACAATTGAAACAATGCGAATGCACAATGGAAACTAAATTACAGTCTTGTTGTGAATACGCTCTTTCGATAACAAGTCAAAACACGGACAAAAAGCATAAAGAGTTCACGGCATTGTATTACAATGACACACTAATTACAATGCTATTTAAGGAGATTGGAATTTTTTTTTTTTTTTTTTTTGGTTGTGTAACCAGAGACTATTTCTGGGGAAACAGGGAGTTCAGAAGAAATTCTTAGGAGAAAAATAGGGGTCACAGGATCATTGTGTACATGTGCTAATAGCTGTACCACATCTTTAACCAAACTGCTCTGCTCAACAACCTAATTAATGGCTGTGCAGTGGATCGTATTTCTTTTATGCTCTCATATACAGTTAACACAGAAGATAAAGACACTTTCAAACAGAACAGACCCTCATGAGTATGATAGGAACCAGATACTGAAAGAAGTCAACACTGATTATGCACTGTGATCTCTAGGGGCCAGTCGGACAGGAGAAAGGACACTGCAGAGTATTAAGTCCCTTCCCCCACCTTCAGAGGAAAATGTGGTGTGCAAGCAGCCTTTTATATCAAATGATATCAATACGTTCAGCTCAGTTCAATGATGGAAATGCGCACGCTTTGTAAAGGCTTCACTTGAGGCGCCTGGTAAATCTACGTAATTGCAAAGCACTCAAAGCAAACTGGCGTTGATACAGGACAATAAAACTATTCTTTACATTCTTTTGCAGCACAAAAACCAAATGTGAAGTAAGGACACTCATAATGAAAAGCAGACTAAATTGAGACTTTGGAGTCTAATAACATTTAAAACAGACATCTAATGCTTGTAAACCATTTTATATCAAACATCCCTGAATAATTGAATCCATTTTCAGGATTATTAAAACCATTTTTGCTACGACACTGTGTCTTTGGCAGAACTAAACAAGGATGATGTCACCTCTAGTGCTTTCAATTCATTTGTCTTTAGCTCTCAGTTTCTCGGATCAGGTTAACAGAGCATGAGGCCCAATGAGATTACTTTCTTCAAGCACTCTCTGCATGGGTCTTCTTGCAGTCTGTTTAATTACTAAAATAAACACTGAATATAAAAGTTCCCATAATTATGCATTTATGCTGCAAAAGCATTCTCTATGTACAATATTATGATCAACTGACCGTTTGCATGCTCTACCACAGTTGTTTTCCCTACCATCATGTAAGCCATGCGTGCTCAATTATCAAAAGGAAGACGTTCAAGTGGGAAAACTGTCTTGTCTGTACAAGCCTAAGCTGTCACCCTCTTCATACTTGAATAGGTTCAGATGTGCATTGCAAACGACTACTGTAGTTGGTCTAATATTAATGTCACTGAGTAAGAGGGTGGGGTTGAATATGCATGGACTGCATGTTGTTTAAATATTTATAAGGTTGACTTACTCGCAACTGCTCACATTGTGGAATCAAATGACTGTTAAAAGCTGCAAAGTTTATGAAAATACTGCCTTGTTGTTAAAGGTGTGTTTTTGTGTACAGATAAGTGATTCATTGTTGTGCTTGCATTACAATTGAAGGAGTATCCTAAAATATCACTGGATTTACTGCATAAAGCACTTATTGTCAATTGGGGATTAAAAAAAACAAGATATGTGACCTTTCTGTATTGTTTCACTGTGAATAATCATGTAATCATTAGATGTGGAACAAAGTCCTGGGCAGCTGATAAAATATGGAAGTTACTGCCTGTTAAGTGTCACTTAATCTGTTGAATTTCTGATATAGCAAGTTTTACGAAGGGTGTGATTTGGTCAAGGAATGGTAAGAATGATTGTAGCTCTTTTTAAGGACTGTTACAAATCCCCATGAAATGACCCTGTTAAACACAAAATAAACAACAGAGTAAGAATGTGTGTTTACAGTGAGGAATCCAAAGAGAATGCTTTACATTACCAGGGCAGCCTCTCACACTGTACTGCTGACAATGGTGTAGATTCACACCGTAGTTATTATGCAGTTCTCAAAGAAACTTTGAGAAGGGTATGGCATAAGGAATAATAAGGCATGAATGCTACTTTTCAGTGATGCTGGTGTCAGTCCTCCAGCTGCACATGGTCAGTGTAATACAATAGCAGTACAGGAGAGACATTGTGTCGACTATCTCGTATAGGTTATTGACACTTCCACAAATTATTTGCTTATCGATATGTTTCTGGTATCAGTTCTTCAGGCTGACTTCTGCTTGCTGAGTCAATACAATAACTCCAAAGGGCAGATATTGCCCTGCAAGGCCAAGAAGTGTGAACATTATCCTGGAACGTCCTCTCCTTCATCGCTCCTGTGTCACTGTATGTGGCCAGCGCATTATGTGCTTTAAGTTAACATGTCTCATAAATATTAAATGAACCATTGCTATAAATCAACATGTTCCATTTGATGCATCAGCAGAAATGCCAAGATATTTTTATCTTTAAAAAGATGTCTTTATTTTTTATCAGTATATTTCAATTATTTTTTTTATCATGTTTCTTCATCTTATATAACTTAAAACATTTTTTTAACACTGAAAATGCTTTTAACATTAAGTCTCCTCCTCCACCTTATTAAGCATCAGATTTAAGATGGCTTTAGGTCTTAAGCCTATTGATATCTACATTCATCATGACATACATGGTTGCATTTTAATGTGTGCTGATTATGCTATATTATCAATTTATTAAAACAGCATTCCACCGAATGTATGCCTATATGTTAAGAATAACAACAACAGTAATGACACTACTAACCTTAGGTTTATCAAATGCTGGTTTTCCATTCTTTCCTGCCATTGTCTTCACTCGAAGTGTAAATCTGTCGTGATATAACTTGAACACGCGCTCTCCGGAACCTGTCAGCTCAGGAAACGAAGTTCAGCTTCCCCATGCGCTTTACTATTATACACTCCAACCCCGGCGCGGACAAAGAACACGCCTTATGAACGGATAATATGAGCGATGAACCCCGCCTCAACAACATCAGCGTGCAATAAGCCAACTAAACACGGCTGAACGCGCTCAACAGAGTGACAGCAATAACCGAGCAAACTAAACTGACAAGCGCACCTGATCTACTCCACGCGAAGAGATTAAACCGGAATCCTATTAGCTTTTTTAGAAGCACAGTAATGCCATATGTACACTACTACCGACGCGACGCGAGATACTCGAATGTTGAAGCTGTCAACGCTGCAGGCGAGTGTATTGGAAGCGTTCTGTTTGCGTCGCGTCGCGCTTGTAGAGAGGTTTAGGCAATGTTTACTGAACTAATAAAACGTTTTACGGTTCGGCTTATGGCTAGTTTGTCAGCTTGTGACATAACAAGGAAGAGTCCGGTCAGTTTCACGACTTTGAGTTTCTGTTCTGTTCTGTTACGTATCTAGGCTACGGGGAATTACTTTTTAGAGTAGCCTAGCTATAACTCATACTAAATGTTTAAATGCAAAGTTAGATGCTTAAAGCACAGCCATATCACCCTACAGCCCAAGACTGGTTGCCCACTGAAGCTAAGCAGGGTTGAACCTAGTCAGTACCTAGACGGGAGACTTCCTCAGCTAGGTAGCTGTTGGAAGAGGTGTTAGTGAGGCCAGCAGGGGGTGCTCACCCTGTGGTCTGTGTGGGTCCTAATGCCCCAGTATAGTGACGGGGACACTATACTGTAAAAAGCACCGTCTTTCGGATGAGACGTTAAACCGAGGTCCCGACTCTCTGTGGTCATTTAAAAATCCCATGGCACTTCTCGTAAAGAGTAGGGTGTAACCCCGGTGTCCTAGCCAAATTCCCTCCACTTGCCCTTGTCTATCATGGCCTTCTAATAATCCCCATCCACTTGATTGGCTCTATGACTCTCTCTCCTCTCCACCTGTAGCTGGTGTGTGGTGAGCGCACTGGCACCGTTGTCCTGTGGCTGCCGTCGCATCAAGTGGATGCTGCACACTGGTGGTGGCTGAGGAGAGACCCCCCCCCCCCACATGATTGTAAAGCGCTTTGGGTGTACGGCAATACACAATAAAGCGCTATATAAATGCATCATTCATTCATTCATTCATTCATTAAAGAAGACCTAGGCTATCGTAAAATACATGATACATTCTGTTGTTTGACCGAACTGCTATTTGATCTTTCCATTGATGAATTAATTGAACTTGTTCACAAAATCTGTCGGGAATCGGACTGAATCAAGCTGTCACTGAGCAGTTCGGAAATTCGGCCATGTAATCAGCTGAAAACATACTGTATGAGTGATAGAAGGAAATTTAGAAGTGTTAAAAACTGAAAATGTTTAGGACTCAAGTATATGGCAGTTTTGTCAACGATATATGAAAAAACTGAATATTAAATGAATCATGACTGCAGCAAACTGAATTAAACGACATTACAAAATTAGTTCTTGAAAATAATACTTTGTTTGAATCTTTTAGAACTCCACTACACACAGGAATGTCCCAGTCGATGGCATAATGACGTAAAAACAATCTATTTTTTAACTAGTTTCTTGAAAAGAACTATTTTAATCGATTCGCAGAAAATGATTCGGACTTCCCATCGCCCCCTCGGGTGGATATAGCGCAATATAATACTTCCAAAAAAGACAACGTTTAAGATATTTTGGATTCAGAACCACGATTTCATTTAATAATTCCTTTTCTATTATTGTCATTTGTTGTTAAGGATGATTTATCTCCCAACTGGTGCTGAAAGTACAGTATTAGACATATAAACTACTTGGCTTACAGTAGTTGGCCACTAGATGTCAGCAGAACGTCATAAGTGTATTCATTCCCGTGTGTAGTATACTCGTGTATGTCTGAATATGCATAACGTGATTGGGAAATGCTAAGAATTTTATTACCAAAAGCTGACACGTCTAGTATATCATGTTCAGCAAATGGCAACGGCATACAATATGCACATCTCTTATTTAACTAAGAATGTTTTCATGATGTGTTTATCTTTGTTTAATAGTTTAATGCCACATGTTTGTACTTGAACAGAGCACATCATAAACCATGTACAAAATGACTTGCTAAATAAGAGACCTTGCCAATAGCAGGCAACATAACAGTTACTGCATGCCTACAGCATTTTAACACAGTTCTTTCTCAACCCCTGCTGTTAAAGCAGTTCCTAAACAACAAAACCTTATTTAACTTGGCCTAATCCGGCAACTCTAACCCTGCGTGAAGCCACATAGGCCGTTTTCTGTTTCCCAACCAGCGAAAACATCCCATTAAATGTGTCATACATCAGTCTGCTGGAACAGTGCTTAAGAATGTGGTAGCACCACGCTTTCTATAAATCCCTCAGTGTGCTCTATGCTATTAAGACATGGATAGAGATGTAAAGCTTTTGGGCAGATGTAAAAACATTTTTTTCCATTTGCCATTTATTTGTGTCTCTTTACTGTCATTTGCGGCTGCTTGCATGACACCCCTGTACAACAGAATAAAGGACCACTGTTTGTTGCTCATGCATCTGTGACGTCTTAAGTCAACCCTGTGCTATCACTTTAAACTGTCATCAGATATGATTCATATCCAACCAAATGTGGTTTACACATGATGTTTGATCAAGATTCTGTTGCATTCTGTTAGAAAGTTAGAGGTCGTGGAGATCTTCTCCTAGCTAAAGAGCAGAATATCCGTTAAAAATATTGACTCTGCCGGCCACATGTTAGGAAGTAGCTACTGCAGTGAATCTATCCCTTGTTCTGTATTTATTTGTTCTTGCTTATTTTAAGGCATGAACTCCAGTAATGGAAAAGGGTTGTTGTTGTTATTTTAGTTTTATTATGACTAAGGGGATATTTTCAGTATTTAAATTCAGCTTCCAGTAAGCTGGTCAAATGAGTGATACTGATCTTCTATTGTTTCAGAATGTTTCAGTCCTATCAAGGTGCTATCCTATTGAGGTGCCCCCCGGAACATGATTTCTACCGAGGGGGATCCCATCAGCACTCGAACGTGATTTTGCTCCCGCTGAGGTCTATGCACACCACTGTTCTGCAGAATGCTTCATCTCTCATACTGTAAATTTCAATGACTTCTGAAGTTTACATTGAAAGATTTCACAGATTCAGTTGAAATATTTTAATATTCCCTTCCAGACGGTTACTGGGCTTTTCCCATAAAACTGTTACTGCATGTGGTTGTGTGTGTTGTCTGACATCTTTCCTGTGACTGTCAGATTTGCTTCCTCTCAAACGTCATTACCTGACCCTTGCTTAGGATAGTGTTCTTATCAGAAACCAAAGGCTTTCCTGTTACAACTCGTGCAGTTTCACACATCTAGTTAGAATGCTTGGAACGTAGGTATCATTTCCTCCCCTCAAAAACAGTTAGTCAGATTCAGGTTCTTCTTTTTGGGTGATTTATCAACATCGCTGCACATCTGGGCTGCAGCTGCGATTAACGTGTAAGAGGTCTGTTCTCATGAAAAGAAAAAAAGCAACCTGGAAACTTTGGTGTTTTACTTTGTATGCAGGGACTTTGATGGTGAACAAAGCAACCACCAATGACGTCAATCGAGGGAATATAAAAATAAGTCGGTCTGTCCTGATAAATTAATCTGTTACAAGGCTCCCTAGAATAGTCTGTTCTGATTGGTCAGTCTTGCCAGTTTGATTTTAGTGGTAGTGTTAATATATTATACGAGTAAAATTCTAAATTAATTTCAGCTAATATAAATATTTTATGTTCATGTATTTATTTATTTAGTGACTAACCGTGTAAAAATCTGCTCTGCCTTGGGGTTTTTAGTGAGATTGACTGGCTGGCTATAGATTATCCCTATTATTCAGAAGTTTTTGTTTGCAAATATTTTTAGGTCTCAGTGTCAGGTTAGATTTAAGATTCATATGAAAGGAAATGTAATATTGTCAAGAGATACAAAGAAAAACGTTTCCAGTTTTTAAATTATTAGCTATGACTCCAGCTGATTAACTATGACACATATTGCAGTTGGGGCCAAATTCTTCAAACCTCAAAGGCACACCAAAGGCTTTTTAACATTAAGACAATAAGGAATTGTCTGGTGAAGCCTAAGAAATTTTAGAATTATGTTCAGTTTGTCTGGTCAAGCATGTCAATTCATCAAGTAATTCTTCTTTATTATAGGGTGTGTGGTAACTGAGGATCTAATAGGAAGAAAGGAAATTGGAAAGGTCCTAAGCCAAAGCCCTGAAGATCACATGTGCAGCGCACAGGAATTGATATGAATGAAGGAGAAAACACAAAGACAACCTGTTTCCAATACTAAAATGAGGTTTACAGACCACAGAATATTTCTTTAATGAAACCAATTACACCACACTGAGAGAGGTTTCCTGCTAGGGCTGATGTACATTCATTCTAGAATTGCCATATGAGTGTACTGCACTGTCATTTAGTATTCAGGGTTTTACTCTGCTGTACCAAAGCAAGTGTTAAATGAAAGCACTCCTCCCCATGGCTCGTTTAGTGTATGATTCAGAGCCTGCCTTTCCAGTATTCTGTGTTCTTGTTAACTTAAGTCAGTTCCTTGGCACTCAGCATGTGAAGTTCAAACTTTTTCCATGAGACATTATTGGGCTAGTTTTTCACCACAACTGGCTGAATTTTAGACATGAAAGGGAGAACTTTTGTCCCACATCTGCTTTTCTTGCTCAGTTAATCTCTAAATATTTAAACAATATTTTTGTGGATCATCCTTCCAGAACAAATTTACACATTCTTGAAACCCTATAACATGTTTCCACAGGACTTTGATGAATGTTTATTTAATTCCATTTATAGGATAATAATATTTAGAATACTCTGTCCTCCACTCTGAAACTGAATTAAAAATCATTCAAGAATAAGACAATATTTTTCATTCTGAATACTAGTACTGTGTTTTACCTAAAGAGACGCGTGCGCTGTTCCCTTTACGGTGATATTGTACATTCCAAACATTTGTGATTTTTGGAAAGGATGTCAAAATAAATGTAAGAGTGGCTGGACAGAAGTTTTAGACAGAACTAATATCCACTCCACTTTTGCTGTATCTGGCAGGCCACATGTGTTCTAGCTGAATTATCAAGAGCTGTGGTATTTGTAAAAGTGAATTTCCCGTCTAGGTCTATTTTTAAACCGTCATTCCCAGTGGGTCATCCTGTGTTTCAAAAGGATTGTTTTGTCTGAGCACTTGACGTGAAAAATGTATAATGTCTTTACGAGAAGCTAAGTTTTTTTTTCAGTGCCACCCACAGTTTAAATGGAAGCAAGTTCTCTATTTTTTTTAATGCTATAACAATTGAAAGAACAATTAGTTCTGGTCCTCGAACTTGGTGACTGCAGGGTTCCAAAAATTTTGATCACTGAAACTTTTTACTGTTTTTATCACTTTTCAGACAAACTGTCAGTGTATATTAGTAATGGGGATTTTCAATGACTAGGTGTCGAAGTGACGATCTTTAGAAGTTAGTCACTGAATTATTAACTCAACCAATTCATTTAAATCATTCAGGAATTAAAACAAAGGCTGCAGTATACTTCCCTACTACATAATAATAGGCAAAAAACAGTATGCGAAAAGAATAGTATGTCCAAATTCACAGTATTTATAATTATTACAAATTATTATCCCATATAGGCCACAGGAGAGTTTTGTGAATGGCAGTAAAGCGAAACAACTGATACTGGTATGTCACATGACAACATCAAGATTTCACAGATTCAGACATCCAGATTACATTCATTCTACACACATTCATACTATATTGAACGTACCTTTTTAAAGGTCACAATATAGTTACTTATTCAAAAAAAGTACCTACTTAGAGAGTATGCGCTTTCAGGCTAGCCCAGCTGTCATCATTTGTGAGTCATTGAATTGTTTACTCGACCGTTTCATTCAGAACTACTGATACATTTATGAGCACCATGGGTGTGTGTCTTGGAGATTCTATTCAATTCTGTTTTTGCTTCGTTTGGAATTATTGGCAGATCAAAAAAGTTGTCTAATATGTAAGTTATACAATATAAACTTTTTCTTTACAGAACTATTGTGCAATATCATATACTCCCAACCATTCTTATCAGTCTGTTTTATTATTCAAATATATTTGATGTAGCAATTCAATAAACAACAGCTATTAGACTGTAGATGTAAACAGAAAACTTGGATGTGGTCAACGGCAAGCCTTAATATGCCGTCTTCTCTTCCAAATGTCCATGTTTCACTTCTTCACGCCAGAGCAGACGAGCAGAGGGAGAAAATAATTCCTGGTTGTGGAAATGGGCAAAGGAGATGTGGAATTTGAAACATTTCTGATCCGGGTCCAGCCACTGTTTACCCTGCAGTCAGGCTATGACATCAGAGCGAGGACTTTATAAAAGTGCATGTGCACAGAGCCAGGCAGTGAGAAAACAGTAACACAAGTAGAAAATCTCATTGTGGTGGAACACATAACAGAACATGTTGGAAAAGCTACAGAGAGACAGAAAAAACCTGATGGCGTGGGCAATGCTGTTTTACCTGGGCTCACAGGTGAGAATCACGCACTTTATTCGCATGCATGCATTTTGCCAGTGGAAATGTTTCTGATGTCTGTGTTCAGTTTTATGTGCAACAGCTGTGAGATTTGATCTGGTTACTTTTGTAAATTGTCATGCTCAGAGTTGAGAGGAGGGAGAGGTTAGTTTAGTGGTTTTTATCAGGGACTTTTTCTGGGAAGTTTTGTTGACTGTGAGAACTCATTATTAAACAGGGTTTTTCCAGTATGAATTGGAGAATTAAAGAGTTTAATTAAAGAGTCAGTGTTCTGTATAAATGTAAGATTGTCATCTTAAGCTTGTTGGCTCTAACACTAGCTTATAATTGAAAGCATGTTTTTTGTATTCAGAGCCTGGGAATACTTGCCGTAAGTGATTCGCATGAGGGAAAATATTTTTCCTTTTGCTTCTCCATATGCATATTATCAATTTTAACCAAAGCTGCATGTTTTAAAAACCAGCAGTGCAATTATTAGAGGCATTCATGACCAATATAGCATTAATGGGAAACTTGAAAAAAAAAAAACATTACATTACAGTGATGTTTGATTATTGAAACTTCATGGTTTTCACATGGAATTATGCACAGATTTTTGTGCAGATTTTTCCCAAACTCTTAAATACTTAACACTTCTTCCTGTATGCTGTCATAGGTGTGCTGTCAGCAGTGTGGCGGCCCTTGTCAGTGCCAAAGCTCTGTACCAGCCTGCCCAGCAGGCGTTCCTCTCATTCTCGATGGGTGCCAGTGCTGTCAGGTGTGTGCACGGCAGCAGGGGGAGGCCTGCAGTGAGCTGTTCCCGTGTGACAGTCAGCGCAGCCTGCAGTGTGACTACAGTGCCAGCTTCCCTGGAGAGCCAGGAGAGTGTGTCAGTAAGTTTCAACTACCAAATACACAGCATTACCACTGTAAAACACTGTTACAGCCATAAGCTCCGCCCACTCTTGATTGACATGGCTCGCATGGCCGTTATTTTGAACTTATCATAATTTGAGATGGCATTTTGCACATTTAATTTGTCATTTGTGATGTTGGTTTGAGCATTTTATTGATGTCTTTTGAGTATTTTATTTATTATTTAAGTATTACATTATAGTTTTAATTATGCCAGGGTTGTACTGGACTGATAATGAAATATTAAACACCAATTATATTTGATAATATAATATATAAAATATCATAGAAATTATATTTGTTTTTTTATAGTTTATGCTTCAGTACCTCAAATGAGGAAATAAAAATTGCATTTGAGGTTTTGATTTATCATTTCAGCAGCCATTTTGAAAATTTTGACAGGGTTGTTCTGGATTGATGATTAAAAATGAAATATCAAACACAAATTCTATATATAATAATATAATATATAAAATATCACAAATTATTTGTTGAATTTTTTGATCATTTATGCTACCTCAAATGAAGAAATTAAATTGCATTTGAGCTTTTGATTTTCATTTGAGCAGCTATTTTGGGAATTTGATTTATTGTGTTATTTGAGAATTTGAATAATAATTTTAATATTGCTTGGGAAAAAACTTTCATGAAACCTTCAAACCTTATTTAATCTAAATAAATAATTTCTACAATTAGGGCAGATTTTAAGCCATGACAATCAAAAATTTTAAGTTGATATTCACTTAAAATAATGAAATTAATTAAACTTATTAAAAAATTCCATTAATTTCACGTTTTTTACAAAGACAATTTTTTTGTTTTTTTACAGTGAGGGCACATAAAATACAAAGCCAATCTCCACAGCAAGCCTTTATGAAAACACCAGAACATTTAGACCTTCTGCATTGCATATACTGTAGTGCCATCAGTGTAATCTTCTGAACCTTTGTTTTTAGGTCAGAAAGAGCTGGGCTGTGAGCATAATGGAGTCTCCTATCAGGAAGGCCAGGTATTTCAGCCCTCATGTGCTCTTCAGTGTCACTGTTCGGGTGGAGGGGTGACCTGTGTGCCCCGATGCAGTGAGGATGTTCTCCTGCCCACCCCAGACTGCCCTCATCCTCAAAGGGTTCAACAACCAGGAAAATGCTGTAAAGAGTGGGTTTGTGCAAATATGGACAACACAGTGCTACAGGACGCTCACATAGGTACTTTATTACCCGTCTTTGTGTCCAGGAAACAAATCAAGCCATATAACTGACTCATAGGCTGTTGTTGTTGTTCATGTAATAGTATTTCACGAGCTGGAATGAAAACTGTCTCTCTTCTTTTGGGATTTTGCATAAATCTTTTTACGTTTCTTATTCGAATCCCTATCTGAGAACTCTCAATTACATTCCCGTCTGAGGTTTTCACTGTGGGATTTTGACCATTTAATTGAAAATGTCTTGCCAAGATGGAACCCAAAAGCACAAATTCTAGCTTCTTCCCGAAGCCAACTTTCCATGATTCATAACAGGACTCATGTCTGTGTAACACAACAATTAAACTCCAAAAAGCCAGACAGAGCGTGGAACACCGGTCAGGGGGGTGTTCAAAAGCAATGTCACCCAAGTTAAATCAGTTGGAATGGTACATTTTGTTCTGAGTGTGTTTACAGTGGAGACGTTAACAGGTCCATGTGCACAAAACACTGCCAATAAATAGCTGATTATCATCTCATAGGGATGGAGGTATTTGGTATTGCTTCTTTGGGATGCTCAAATTATTACAATGATTGTCAGATGGTAAGAGGTGATTATGAATTTATACAGCTCTATAACTTTTAATTAGATAGATTTAATATTTAAACTTAACATGAAATCAACACTGATACTATATACTGTAATTTCTAAATGCACATTGCATGACTTATTGTGAACAATACTGTGCATGTTATTTTAACCCTTTAAGTTCTTTACCTAATTTGGCACTCTTAGTCAAAAATGGCTGCCCTTTTAAAATTGTGTGTAAATATTTTGTTGTTGTATTATCACCAAATATTGGATTCAATGTTTTTCTATCAATCAGCACAGGATTTTACTTCTTTTTTTGGAACTGATTGGTCATAGGCCTCACTGATCTGAGCTTATGCACCATTTTTGAGTGAAAAAAGCATTATATTCAATAGCTGAGATCAAGAAATCAGCTCCAAAAAGAATTACAAAACCATTGCTAACTGAAAGAAAAAGACTGAATCCAATATTTGGTAATAATATAGCACAAAAAGATATTCCCAAGCAATTTTTTTTTTTTGCATGCCGGTCATTTTTGACCAGCAACACCACAAGCAAAACAAGGTGAGGGGAAAAATTCCCAAAAAGTACAAACATTCTCAAACAAGCTGTTATACTCTGTTGAGAACAGTCAGTAAGTTTTTAGTCCAATGTGATAACATTACCTAGTATTTTTGGAACAAATTTTGGGACTTTCTACTCAAATGCTAACTAAAAAAAAACCCCCAAAACAAATTAAATAAATAAAACAAATTTCAGTATTTTTTGCTTTGGTAATATAATGTGATATGTAATTTAAAAGGCATTAACATATTTTTATGATTAAAAAAATGTTGAAATTAATGAAAGACACCTGGCTAATTATGAAACTTTATTTCATTGGGTTCTGAGTCAATTACAAAGTCGCCTGTTTCGTTTTAAAACAAGTGCAAGTGTTATGTAAGTTTAATTGAACTGTGTAAATATAATTAAATTGTTTTTGGGATGGCAGCTTCAGGAAGTGATCAGACAATGCCTGCAGACTCCGCTTACCAAACCAGACCCGGTTCAAACTGCATAGACCAGAGCTCAGAGTGGAGCTCTTGCTCACACACCTGTGGGCCTGGAATATCCACACGGGTGTCCAATCAAAACCCGGCCTGTCGCCTGGAGATGCAGATGCGCTTGTGTATGATCCGACCCTGTCAGCCTGTTCTGCAGAGAAACCCACAGGTGTGTCTCTCTGATCTATCATTGGATGCTTTGGTTTTGACCATTCAAACCATTCTCTAATCAACCCCCCTTCTATATTTCAGTGGTCAAGGAGGAAATGTCAACCCAGCTACAGGTCAGCAACCCCAGTGCGGCTTTACCACCAGGGCTGTTATAGTACGCGGTTCTACAGGCCCCGTTATTGCGGCTCATGTAAAGACAATCGTTGTTGCACTCCTTACCACACTGGCACGGCACTGGTCGCTTTCCTCTGCCCTGGAGGGAGACTGCGCAAACATGCTGTCATGACCATCAACTCCTGCATCTGCCATTACAACTGCCCCTATTCATCTGGAAGGGCATATAGAGGGTCACCCTTCTGGGGTTAGAAACTCAACCTCTTATAGGCTGACGTTGGATCTAGTAGCTTCATATTGGATGCTCTGAGTTTAACATGTCTTATTGCGTGTTAGTTACACGGACCCAACTCAACCCAACCCAAAATTAGAGCACTAAAGTATACATAAGCCATTTGAGATTTGACAGCAATGTTTTTTTCAGGACAATATCTTAAGACGACAGGTGTCTGTACTGGTATCTTTGGTGTAATTAAAATAGTTTATGAGTTAAAGATCTGCCAGAAATTTCTTTTTTTTTTTTCCTATTGAGTTTACACAGTGGCCGCTGTTTTACTTCGAAAAAAACTTTACACTTGAAAAATCCTGAACAATTATATAAGAATAAATCTGTCTATATCTTTATCAGTTTTATGCTTATTATTGGACAATTATGGCTCTCAATGAAGTCCAAAGCTATTAGCTCACAAAAGATGAGCTAAAAGATGATGATGTAAATCAGATGTTTTATCCTCTTTAAGAAACAGGATCTAAGCAAAGAAACATCCTGTCTTACCTGAAATAACATTGCACATGCATGCAGAACAATTGGTAAGATGCTATTTGAAATTTAGACAATTATTTGTTTGTGCCATTTTCACCTGTATTTACTGCAGGCTTTTATTTGAAGACTGACACTAGCCATACTTTAGTGTTTATCAATTTCATGCAAAAGGATTAACTGTGTATATATGTAAATACTTGTTAATGTCTGTGTGTTTCTGTCATTAGAACCTTTAACATTTGTGTTCATTTGGAATATTTCAAGTTTCATTGCACTGTCATTTGCCACCTCACAACCTTGCAGTCAAAAGTTAACAGCATTTGTCAGACCTTATGCAAACTAAAAATCTCATCATAAATTCTCAGTAATAAATTTTCTGTGCTGTGTGCCTGTCTCCTTTTCTTGGGGTCTAGTAGCTTTATTTACTTTTGACATTCACTTATCATAAGGAAATTATTTTATTAATCTGCTACTTCCATTAGCTAAATTTAGCATACATAAAAGTAAATACGGGGAAATAAGCCTTTTATTTTTTAAAGGAGAAGTTCAACATTACCTAAAAACAATATTAAGTTAATGAAATAAAATCCAGTAGTTTGAGTCTCTCACTCTACAGTGATTCAGAAGTGTAAGGCTGCCCCCTCTTGTTTTTACGAGGAAAGGCAAGCAAGAATTAAATGCTCTATTTGCATTTGATAACATTTGTTCCATTTGTAAGGGATTACTGTATGTACATCAATGGAAAATGCAATAGAAATAAAGAGGATATTCAGTGTAACGATAATAAGTGAGATTTTTATAACACGTACTATGGGTAGGCCAATATAATTTTTATTATTATTATTATTTTATTACTTTATAATTAAATTACTCAAAATATAAGTAAACAAATATAGGTCCTTTAGAATTCACAGACAAAATATGATTATTTTACGTATAAATGTATATAAGTGCTTTTTTTTATGTAATCTAATAGTTCAAGCTCAAAGTTCAGTTTTACGCACAGAGTTCAGAGTTCAGTTTTACGCACATGTGCTGTGCCTTTCTCAGTCAAGGCATCAGTCAACGCTCTCACTTCCTGTGACATATTTTCATGTGCGAGAATTTCATGCATCTCCAAACTCAAAGAAGAAAGGCGGAACGATGGAGTCCAATTCTACCTGTAAATCAGTCAATTTTGATTTCACGCACGCATTTTTGCCCTCAGTCTACGTGACTGTTTTCACTCTTGGAGTCATTGGCAACTGTTTGGGGCTGAAATCTATGTATGATAACTGGAGGAAAATTGGTAATGTAAATATCTTTGTGCTCAACCTTTGCCTGGCGGACATATTATATCTTTTAACCTTGCCCTGTTTGGTGGTTTACTACGCTTCCAGCAGCCAATGGATATTTGGAGATGTTTTCTGCAAGATTTTAAGATTGTGTTTCTGCATCAACCTGTACGGCAGCATTGGTTTCCTCACATGCATCAGCGTTTACAGGTACCTTGGCATCGTTCACACTCTGAGGGTAAAAGGCAGAATTACAGCGAGACACACCGTAGTGATTGCTTCGCTGGTGTGGTTTTTGGTTTTTCTTCAGTGTCTGCCGGATATGTTTTTTGATAAAACCAACAACAACGTGACATCGTGTTTTGACACAACTTCGGACAAGTACATTAGGGAATACCTGAAGTACAGCATCGGAAGGACGGTTGTTGGATTCGGGATCCCGTTGTTAATAATGTTATGCTGCTACGGACATGTGGCGTTTACTCTGATGTCAAGGAAAGGCACTGATGTCATCTTGAAGTTGAGGTGTCTCAGGCTGGTTGTCATCCTGACCTTGCTCTTCTCTGTTTGTTTTATTCCTTATCACATTTTTAGAAATTTAAACCTGGCAACTCGAATCTCCAAACTGGATGGGATGTGTCTGAAATGGTATTCTAATGTGTACATCGCAAACCAAGTTGGTAATGGATTGGCATGCATGAATAGTGCGATCAACCCACTGGTTTACCTCTTTAACAGTGATAAATGGCTGATGAAGTGTTTCATAAAGAGCGGACGAGCCCGCCAATCTGCTGCCGTGTCTCTTGTGGCGGACTCTCCCTTAAAGAACCAAACTCTCGACAGCATAGAGATGAGATGAAGGAAGATTCTTTGTTGTGTGATGACTTTTTCTCCCCTCGATGACATTTTTTTCATCGAGAGTGAATGAATTGGTTTTTATCTTGTTAATCTTGATGACTGTTGTGGTTATTTGGGGCCCCACTCTGTTTTAATATGTACAGTAGCCTACATCTTCTGACAGGATGTGCTGGTTGTATTCTGAAAAACAGAAGTGAGATCGTTCTTATTGAGTTATAATCATAGCAAAATGTGTTGTATTTTTATGTGGCTTGCAATGCTTAGTTTTACACATTGAATGATTGAAAATATATTTTTGCTTTTTATGTTTGTACACATCTTTATGTAAATTCAGAAGAACTTCATTACAGATTTTTGAGTTGGATAATATACATTCATCAATAGCACAGTAATGCTCAAGTTTCTAAGCAACAGAACACTACTGTTGCTACTAAAACAAACACAAAGTGACCTAATGGGTTTTATTACACAAGATTACACAAATGAACAGTATTATAATATCTGCATTAAGATATGTCGCACACCAAGAAATCTTATATGACTGCCATGTGGTAAAGTAAAAGCAAAACTGAAAGATCTGAACTTTCCTCAAGACTGACAAGATAGATAGATAGATAGACAGATAGACAGATAGATAGATATGTTAAATGCAAACAAGGTGGAGATATTTTAATTAAATATTATATTACAATTTAAAGAAGTTTTACCTTTCCTTTGTAAGACAAACAATTTTGGTATTGTGTTTTTTCACTGTTTGATGGTCAACATAAAAACTGCTCTTTGAAAAAATAAAGTAGTTCTTTACTATCCCCGTTACTGTAACACAGATTGTATATATTATGTTTTGTATATATTTGTTTATATTCTTTTTTTAAATTTGTCAAAGCAATACATTCTGAGGAAACGCTGGTCATTGTTGTCACTGTGTCATTGTTGTCTAGATGTTTTGGAGAGACTTTATTTTTAACAGTTCCCACTGAAGTTCAAGACTGTCAAATGAATACATCTTGCTTTATAGGGATGCAATCGTGCATCAACAAGCACGATTGCATGTTGACAAGCCAATAACTACTGTCATGCTGTTGGTCCAGTATTAAAATTCTATTCTATACTGTCAAAAAAAGAAAAAAGATCATCTAAATATGAAAATGGTAGAAATTAGTATGCACAAATAATATTTATTATTCATATGAACAGATACCAATAAAAAAAAAAAAAAAAGTTAATAAGTAAGGCAGTGATATATCATGCACCCCTAGTCCTGCTGGTTACCTCTGGATTTTATAACCATTAATAACTATCATTGTTCTTATTAAAAGAACTCCAGATCAAACCTAACAATATCTAATATGGACAAACGTAACCATAAAATTGACATAGCGGTTTATACTGCATGTAAACTTAAAGACTGTGTGTGTGGTTAGTGGAAAACCTAAAGGTTAAAAGCCAGAAACAGCCTTTGCTGCTGTTATGAGCAGCCTGTGCTTGCCGAGCCTGTGAACTATTGGTCTGGCAGACATTAAAGGACAAGGCCAAGCGGCACAGATCATATGTCTACGTGTCATCAGGGTGGGGGATGATGGGGGAGAGAATGCATAAGCTTCTCTCATTTAGTTCCATTAAAATGAGCATCTGAAGTACATCACACTGCTCATGACAGAAGTTGGGGATCGATATTTACGGTCATCTTGTAGTTTTCCCTAAAAAAAAATGGATGCACTTCCGAAGGAGTTCCACAGACGAACACGCTGTGACAGTGCCGGTGAGTTCAAAGTGTGACAACTGAACTGATTGAGTGTGAACAGGCAACAGATGGATAGTGCTGAGATAGTTTACAGACAGCATAAGCTGTCAGAAAAAGGCAAAGCTTTTTTTTTAAATGATGATTTGAATTTTACCTGGTGTATTAGTGATATTTGGTTGTACAGCTTGCTAAATGGAGCTAAAATTTGCAGTTGAACCAGGAGATAAATGATTAACTTGTCTATTTTAGTCAATATGAAGCACAAGCAGAACATGTGGTCATGGGTGTGGTATGTGTCATCCAGGAAGTTGTCTCAGGGTGAAGGTGTCAGATATCAGGAGTCAAGGGGGAACCGCAGTGAGCGCACTCTACACCTACTTGCTTGTACGAAAGCTTCCTGAGACATTATTGAGGTTGTTTTTAACTATTCATAACAGCAAACGCACAAACCAGAACACGAAGATCCTTAATCTTTATAAAAACCTCAAAATAAACTTCAGTCCTTGAACAAAACATACATATAGACATATAGCACTCACGTTTTACAAAAATACATTTTTAGGACAAAACAACAGATATATTGTTCAACATTAAGACCTATGGTGCAGTTTCACCTGTTCGCCTCTCCCATTTGCTTCTTATTCAATAATGACAAAAATCCCAAGAATATAACTTTAGATATCTTATAATCATCCAATTTTTATAGTTAATGTAATGAACTACACATTCGTTACTTTGCTTACATATCTGTGTGAACTGAACTGACCTGAACTGACCCGCATGCACAAAAGAACGATAACAAAAAGGGTTTGTGGCTAGAAGGGATACAGATAAAACCAGAAGCTAACAATAAATTACATTTTCTACTTGATTGTGTTTTATTAATGTCTAGACCTACCCCAACCCTAAACCTACCCCTTACAATAATGCAAAAACAGTAATTATTGTTGTACAGTGTTACAAAAATTAAACTAAATTGAGGTGCACATGCCCAGTAGCTGCAGCTGTACCCTTTCTAGCCTTAACTGTATTTCTTTGATTCCTCTGTGAAAAGGCTATGACAGAAAGTTAAGGCTAGAAGGGATACAGCTGCGGCTACTGGGCATGCACACATCAATTTAGCGTAATTTTTGTCACACTGTACAACAATAATTACTGTTTTTGCATTATTGTAAGGGGTAGGTTTAGGGTTGGGGTAGGTCTAGACGATAATAAAACACAATCTAATAGGTAGAAAATTTAATTTATTGTTAGCTTCCGGTTTTATCTGTATCCCTTCTAGCCACAACCAAGAAATACCGACAGTGAATCCTGACAGCGCGGAATTATGACGAATGTCGATCTACAGTCGCATGAATTCCATTTTGACTGTTCAGACTGATGTAGCATTACCAACCATCTGACCTGAATCACATTTATACTACATATGGAAGTGGCCCAAATCAGAATCAAAAAGATCAGATTCCATGTAGTTTGTGCTGTTCACACTGTCATGAAACTAAATGATCTGAGTTATATATGAACAAAAAAAAAAATCAGATTTGGGCCACATTTTCCTGCAGTGTGAAAGTAGCCTTTGACACCAGTTAAAAAATCAAGTCAAAAATGGCTCAGAAAATGGAAATTAGTTCTGAGAAAAGTTCTAGTATTATTTGCTTGCAGATGCCACTTCATTTAGGCTGTTAGATCTAATGCAACAACATTGACGCCTTTTTGTTTTTTTAGATTTAGACATTTTTATGACTTTTGACATTCATGTGATATTAAGTTCAGCTAAGCTGCTAGCAATTAAAAAATAAAACTGCATGTGTCTCCTGAATAAAAAACAGCTAAAACCAGCCTAAGCTGGTTTAAGCTGGAAGTATCTGGTTTTAGCTGGTCTCCCAGCCTGATCAGCTAAAGAGGTGGTCAAAACCCCTCTAAAACCAGCCTGCTGACCAGCTATGACCAAGACGGACGGCCAGCTTAGGCTGGTTTTAGCTGTTTTTTTCAGCAGGGGGAAGAACATTGTTTTGTTTGTGCTTCATCTGTGTTTCTCTGTGCAGATGAATGTGGTTCGAACACTGATAATAGAGATATATCGCTATATATATCAGTTAGTTCGAGCCAACTCTGTACATACATCTTATCAGAGGTACTTTTCTCTGTGTACAGATATAATGGGACTCCTACAGTATGCGATTTCCCATGAAATCCACCCCAGCAGCTCTGAAATGTAATATTTCAGGCTTAACAAAGTTTATTTGGGTAAAGACATGGTTTAGAAGGATGATTTTTTAATTATTATTTTAAAAACATGATTTTTTAAATCAAAGTTAGACTGTAGATTTAGTGTCTACTACTTTTAGGGGATTTGTACGTTACTGTTAAAATGACATTAATGGCTATATTACCAGTCACATCTGAAGAGCAATCACACATGCAAAACACTGTATTTATTTGCAGCTAACATCATGTCAACATCCTGTCTACGTGCTGCACCGCAATATGATGTCACTATATCACAGCAGCCCCATATTAAATCATGTGCACTATTCTCCTCCATAGCAACTATACTGCACAGGCCTTCTGCAGAGGAGATGTTACATTATTAAGGCCATGGTATCAAATTACACCAGGAGATCAGGGAGCAACCTGACGTCAGTCACGTGCAGAATCAGACAGAACGTAAGTCTGTCTGCAGTCTTGCTAATCTTGTTATTTACCACATCCTGATCAAGCTGCTTTTGAACTTGGCCTCATCGTTCTCTACTACACCACAGCTGTGTGATGCTAACTGGGTCAAGAACAACAATACTGGTTCTTTCACTTTTAATCTGAAGATAATATTGTTTGTGTACTGTATGGGGTCTCCAATGCTGCTCCTGGAGAGCTGCCTTCCTGCAATCTTCAGTTCCAACCCTGCTTCAACACACCTGTCAGTCATTTTTAAACAAGTATGATGATTTTGATTAGCTAGTTTAGATGTGTTTGATTAGAGTTGGAGCTGAACTCCGCTGGACGTTAGCAGGGTTGGTGGCCCCTGTTGCCACAACACCGAAAAATGAAAAAAATTTCAGTGTTTTGGCCATTCATGTACATGACAACTGTGTTTAGCCAGCCTGAAAATGCAGTCATTTGAAAATCTGTTTCAAAATGCACATTTTTGAAAACAATACCATTATTGTTTCCATGTAAACTACAAAAACTGTGACATCACGCGCATGTGTATTACATGTTAAGACTATAGGTATGTAGTGTTTCTTTATAAAGTGACATCATCAACTACTGGCCATTTTTTTGTGTATAAAATAACTATATTATCATCCACATTAATGCATTTATAAGCGCATTCTGCAGTCATGTTGTCTGATGAGTCAAATGCTCTAGTGGAGTCTGATTGGCTGTCAGTGTTTTTATCGTTTAGCTTGATAAATTGTTCTGAAAGTGATTCAGACGATATTGTTCCTCTGTGTTGTTATCGTTATTGCTGTGGTTTGGACTTAACTATTTTCATAGAATTAGAATGATTATTGAACTTTATATGTATAGTTATCGTCTTTGGTGCGAACAGAAAATAATAAATACTGTAGATGAAAACCATAAAGTGAGACAGTTGTATAAAAAAATTTCAACAACATGTTTATGCCAATTAAAATAAAATTATTTAAATTTCATTGTAATTTACAAATTTTCAAATGAACACACTGCATACATTCGTCTAAAATATATACATGGAGTAACATATTTGAACACAATGTTTTCTTTTTGTTTAAGAAATGGTATAGTTTTTGTCATGAAGCCAAAAATGACAGGCTCAAAGTCTCCAAAGGGTTAACTAAGTCAATTATCCATTGGCAGCCAGGATTGTGTCTCTCCACCAACCTCGTCTCTCCTCCCAACTCTTCCCGCCTCAGTCAGGTGACCTGAGCAGGAACAGGGTTGATGGGATCCCAGCCATGTGTTCTCAATTCCTAAACACACAATCAGCCGTGCACGGCCTAACGACATGTCCACGGAGCAGAAGGAGCTCACACAGACACCACTTCTCAAGATATGGGTGCCAGGAATGGGCAGTTCCCTAGGCCAGAGGAGAGGCTGTAAGTTAGGGGATAATTTAATTCACCTGCCTTTCCTAGTTAATCTCTTGTAGATGATCAACCCGGGTGTTGTGAACTTCAGCCCTGCCTGCTTCTTTTGTTTACATTTGATTGCCTCTTGAAGTTGGTTGTTTGAGAGCTTTGTTTCTTCAGTTGTGGCAATGAAATGAACAGGAATATTAAGTGCTGGCGTTGGCTTCAAGACTCATGTGATTCCTTGGTTACTGTGGGATGTTCTTTCAGCAGTTTTCATACCCTTTGCCATCCAAGTCATTTGAGTAACCCTGCTGTCTCAGCACAAATCAGTATAGAATGAACAACAAACTGATGATGAAGTACTGTTTTAATTGCAGAAGTCACTGGGTTCCTTATGTTCTTTGAAGCTAATGTGGCAGCCCTCTTCTTGTCCTGCTTTCATTTTTCTCATTTCTCTCAAATGAAGATATACGTAATCTCCTACTCCAACATCTCAGAGTGATTAAACCTTATTTAAACTTTAACGCCAATGTTTTCTACTGGTTCACAGCCTCACGACCCCAGTTTACAAACTGTCCCACAATGATTGTGATGGTTGGTCTGCCGGCCAGAGGAAAGACCTACATCTCCAAAAAGTTAACCAGATACCTAAACTGGATTGGAGTCCCAACTCAAGGTGAGTGTGTACATTATGAAGTTAATGATCAGCTCTTATTGGAAAGTATTTGGTTTTGTGTTTATGTTTGTGGTACATACATGTATTACTTATTATATCAGATATAATTTATAGATATATAGATTATTTGCACTGTATAGTGCTATATATATAAATACAGATTATTTGCTATATATACTGTGTATGTATGTGTGTGTATATATTATTTCTATAAATCTAGTGTGTATATATGTTTAATTATCTGCTAACAAACTATTTTGTTTTTATTTATTTTTTGTTGTGCGTGCAAAGTCTTTAATTTGGGTCAGTATCGAAGGGAGGTTGTGCAGATATACAAGAACTATGAATTTTTTCGTCCAGACAATGAAGAGGCCATGAAAATCCGCAGGTACAATACATTTAGGATGACTATATAGAACTTCTCAATAAGCTGTTTTATTTGATTATGAACTTTCAACTCTGACTTGTGTGCATATCTATATATGTAATTTGTTTAATAAATATTTGTGTATTGTGTGTTCAGAGCCTGTGCCTCAAATGCTCTTAAGGACATTGCCAATTACTTCACTAAGGAGCAGGGACAAGTTGCAGTGAGTCAAGAACGTAATGGATAATGGTTCTTCTTGTCTGTCCAAACTATGAATTAAACTTTTACTGAATACTATATAAATCTTGATGACTTTACACCCAAAGAATTTACCAGCTTAGTCTGGGATTCTTAGCATTCTTACTGAGGAGTCAACCAATCATTGAGGCAAATCAATCTCTGACAAATACACTTCACAGGTATTTGATGCCACCAATACCACAAGGGAGAGAAGAGGAGTCATCATCAGTTTTGCCAAGGAGAAGGGCTATAAGGCATGTGCACAGTTTTGCTTGTTTAGACAACAGACTGCTTTATGATGGTTTGGTTACCAATCTTTCATAAAAATGTTTATATCCAGGTGTTTTTCATTGAGTCGGTTTGTGACGATCCAGAAATCATTGAGGCAAATATAATGGTAAGATTGTATGTTATTAAACTATTAAAAATGTTAGACTATTAAAATGGTTTTGAAAAATATTTTAGGATGAGATGGCTTTTATGATTATTTCCTTGTTTTTTGACAGCAAGTAAAACTGAGCAGCCCAGATTATGAAAACTACGACAAAGAAGCAGCACTGGTGGACTTTCTGAAGCGTATTGATTGTTACAAAATGTCTTATGTCCCCCTGGATGAGGAAAAGGACAGGTACACTGCTGTCGATTGTTTCAAATGTATTAATTAATATGTTGTGTGCACCAGTTCCAACTATTATGGACTCAACTCATTTACTTCCTCTGCTCTGCCTCTCCATTTGTTTCATAGACACCTCTCCTTCATTAAGATCTTTAACGTGGGATCCAGGTACCTTGTGAACCGCGTCCAGGATCACATTCAGAGTCGTATAGTGTATTATCTCATGAACATCCACGTCACACCACGATCCATCTATCTGAGCCGCCATGGAGAAAGTGAGCTCAACTTGCTGGGAAGAATCGGTGGAGACTCAGGCCTCTCTTCACAGGGCCAAAAGGTGATTTAAATCATAAACTAAACATAACTGTTAACTGTAAACTGATCCCAATCAAAGTGGATCAGTTTACACATGAAAGGGTCAAAGTGTATTCTTATTGAGGGTGACAAAAACAAATGTCTCACTGTTTTTGAATACCTCCGTTTTCACAGTCCGCACTACAAAGCAAAAACAGCATTTTCACATTTATCACTTTGGAAAAGGTCTCCAAAAGTTACATTTTTGCTGGACAAAATGCTGTCTCAGTACAGATGAAAGGCCTGAACGTAAAGTAAATGAGGCGCTTTATCCAGATTAATGTGGATGTAGCCTTAATTCTAGCATATAAAGTCATTTCATTGATTTGAATCTTTCATTAAACACGCTGTCTGTCTTGTTGCTTAGTACGCTAAGGCCCTTGCAGAGTTTATCAAGGGTCAGTCCATCAAGGACCTGAAGGTGTGGACCAGCCACATGAAGAGGACCATACAGACAGCAGAGGCACTGGGTGTCCCGTATGAACAGTGGAAGGCGTTGAATGAAATCGATGCGGTAAGCTAGTCGTGCTCTATATTAAAGGTGTATGCACATGAGATGCAAATGTCAAGAAAAACAGTTGAACTTTTGTACATTTTAAGGGTGTATGTGAGGAGATGATGTACGAGGAGATTCAGGCAACCCATCCAGAAGAGTTTGCCTTAAGAGACCAGGACAAGTACCGCTACCGATATCCGAAGGGTGAAGTGAGTCCATGTACACAACATTCTGTCATGAAACTCTAGATACGTCTAACTCAATCTGACATAATGACATCATTACATGGTGCAGCTGGTTGGTTATTTTTGTATTAGCATTCAAATTAAATATTCAAATACTTCAAAAGGCTAGTGTTTGCTGTAGCAGTTGCAGCACGCTTCGAAAACCCTCCACCTTCCCCAGCTCCACCTGTTGCTATTACTCCACTCTGAAGACTGCTGAAAATTCAGCATTGCCATCACACAAATAAATGATGTTTTTAAATATATTAAAATTGTAAATGCTTGTTTTAAATTTTTTATAATATTTCACAATATTACTGTTTTTACAAACTTGAGTTTTTTTCCTTTTCTGTGTTCTGCAGTCATATGAAGACCTGGTGCACCGTCTAGAGCCAGTCATAATGGAGCTTGAGAGACAAGAGAATGTGCTGGTCATCTGCCACCAGGCAGTCATGCGTTGTCTACTGGCCTACTTTCTGGACAAAAGTGCAGGTCTAAACCAAAAACAGCCAGCTATTGCTGTCACTGACTATGAAAAAAAAAAAAAACAACAACTTTGTCACTGTGATAGCATCTTTCATGCAAATTATACATCTCTGATTTCTCCGCAGATGATCTACCATATCTAAAGTGTCCTTTGCATACTGTTCTCAAACTAACTCCATTAGCTTACGGTGAGTAGGTATAGCTATGGTTTTATTTCAAACATGGATCTGTCCATGATTAGGGTGTAATTTGGGGTCCTGTTGTCTTTAAAATATGGAAATCTCTTCTTGTTTTAAGTCTGAGAGAGCTACTCTATAGAAACAATTATGATAAAATTTAATCCAGCATGAAAAATAGTTTGTAGCATTTTGGCCGGTACCACCTTCTTTACTATATTAATTAAAACCACAACATAACATTATAATTCTGACTTAATCTGTTATTAAAGTGCTAACGTGTTACTAAAGTGCTACATATAATATGTGAGTATGTCATGTTCTTTTATGCCCTCCTTTCAGGATGCAAAGTGGAGTCCTTCTATTTAAACATCCAAGCAGTGAACACACACAGGGACAGACCCACAGTAAGTCATGAAACGCTATGGGATGATGGATTTTAATCTCTGGCCACTGTCTAAAAGGGATTTCTTGTTTGCATTCCAGAATGTGAATATCGCAAGAAAACCAGAAGAAGCACTACAGACTGTACCTGAACATCTATAATCATAAAAAAATCTTAAATTTGCCATTTTTGCACAATTAATCTACACACAGATTGTGTAAACAGATAACAAGGTGGGAGGAAGGAATTTAAAAGGACATAAGCATGTGTTTCCATTAAGATTATCAAGGCCTGCAAACACAAAAGTGGGATCCAAATGTCTGAGACCACATCTGGGAAAAGCTGTTATTTTTTCCTTAAAAAATATAAAACAAAAATATTAAGACATTCTGAAGTGATTTTAAATTTTCATTTCCAATTCAACTCATTCAAATTTTTATGGTTAATATGAATTTTCTTTACAATTTATATTAATTTTGTATTAAATTAAAAACATCAGAACAGAATTTTTGCATTTTCATTAGGGCTCTCAGACTTTTGGATTGTACTTTAGCTTTTAAAACTAAACTGTGAATATCAAGTATGTTTGTACTTTGTCAAAAAGATGGTTGAATTGGCATAATGTTTTAAGTTGAAATGGATATTGCAACTAAAGATTATTTTTACCTTTTACTAGTTTAAAATGTTTAGTTAGAACAGGTAAAATCCCCATTGTGTGAAAGTGAATAGACTTTATTTTATTAATTTTAATATTGTGTTCAAAGATCTGGGCAATAATACCCTTTTATGCATTCATAAAGTACAGCAATCAGAAGATGATTTAGTTAGTTAACAGCACCATGGACAGCAACCAAACAAGTAAATCTATTAGTCGTCACAATTTCACACAACAACATTCTCAAGCCACTTTACTCCTCACAATTCATTATTTATTAGTATGTTCACGAGAGCCTGTACAAAAACCTTCTCCAACGTAACTGAGATTTCTAGAGTAAACATTCAGTGTCCAAATACATCAAACATGGTGACAGTAATGCGCTTTTAGAACAGTTTTGGCAACAGTCCTCGGAATTGTAAGCATTCACGGGTTAATGTTTTTTTTCGTGCCCCCCAAAACCGTGGCGAGGCTCTGCGAAATTTCCAGTATGCACGCGTGAAAAGTGCTCCCCTTGAAACCCACAAATACCTGCGCGTGATTGAAACACATTTGTCATTATAACCAAGTTATTTTTCCACTCTAAATGAGCACTCATCTCTCTCATGGCATTATCGTGGCTTCAGTATCATTTTTAGGATCTTTTTGGAAGGGAGGGGGCAATACTGGCCCTTTTATAAACAACTTTGTGCCGTAAAATGTGAAGTTAGTGGAAGACCTTACGCACTCGCTTTACGGACAAAACAGTGGTTTTGGCTTTCCCACACAGTTTGAAAGCATGGATGTTAAACTGGATTTGACTATCCACGCTGTCGTTTTCATCCTACTTACTGTTGTTCCTTTTGGATGTGCGCATTTCGACGCGCGCTCAGTACCTCTCCAGGTATGTGTACTTGGTAATAGCATTATTATTCATAATTTTACGCTTAAACATTATTTGCCCGATTATTCTGAGACATTTTCTTCTGATAAGTAAAATGTGAAGTTTGTCTTGTGTGACCAGTGGTATTTTGAGCGACACAAACACTAAAAATTCGCCTCGCCACATTACGCGCGAAAACGCACAGTCTGAAGAATCGCATATGTATCAGTGGAACGTTATTTCATTCTTAGAATTTGATATATTGTTTATCTACTTGTGGAACATTTTTGTATTGTATTTGGATGCAATAAGTCAAACGGAAGGGAAGTAAATAACATTATCTGTTTACAGTCCTTTTGGTAATAGTAATAGTCTTATTGTGAGCTATAGTGTGTTCTTAAAGATGTAGTTTTTATTGTGTGTTACGCTGGAATCTTAAAAAGTTGTAATAAAGATTCCCACTGGGTTCCAAATTATGTGAGAAATTCAAATTGTTATTCTGTACGAAATTCTTATTGCGTTCCTTCTGGGCTTTTGAGTCAGAAGGAAAACATAAAGAAAAGGAAGGATAACATGATGATGTTGCCCTTTAAGATTACTATATTCACATATTATTCACATTAACAATTTCAGGTCATAATTATTTAGCAGCTGTTTTATTATCTCACAAAATTTGTTTTAATAAACCTATGTGTCACAGCAGGTTCGTTTAAAGAGTGTACTGGAAAGTAATAGTAGCAAAGACGCATTCTTTTCTATATTTAGCTTTTTGTTTGTATATACAGCAATCTCCTGGAGATGTGGTAATATATTGGCACAGCAGTGAATTATGTGTAACGTTAACATCTAAAATCCTCCAGTGGCCTTGTGTGTGTGAAGTACTGACATTTAGTTCCATTTCCACCCTTTTCATGAATAACTTTGATTCAGTCTATTTCAATCTAAGATCAAGACCAAACCACTGGCATCTTAGAATACTGAGAGTATTTCAAACTTTTTTTTTTAACCTCAAATATAATTTTGTGGTTGGTAATATAGAAGTTAATTAAGTTATATGAAAAATACAAGGTTTGTATGCATATTTAAAGGTGAATGGCACTAAGGAATGAGGTTTGTTTTGTGATGCATATTGTGACATTTATAACACTGGCATTAATTCTTTATAGATACTATTATGTGACATACTTTTACTGAATGTAATGTAAAAGTTCCTTATACACTCTGGATGAGAGATATCAAGAAAATAACTGTAGGCCTCACATATTATTTTATACTTTTTTAGAGACTGAGACGCCAGACCTCAACAGCAAAACCAGCAGTAAGTATGACAGAAAAGGCTATGTATTTTCTTTGTGCTAAACTGTAAATATTAAGAAGAATGCCTTGGTTTCTTGTTTTGCTTTGGTTTATTGTGAAATTCCATAAAGCACCAAATAGCGTTCTAGCCTTTTGACCCATGGGTTCCTTTTCATTTTAAAAATATGCACAAACATGAATTTGATGCCTTAGAAACCAAATGTTTATTCCTATAAAACACATGAGAATGTTTACATGAGTTAGAAGCAATATGACCACAACAGTCCAAATCTGTAACTGGAGTCAGAGAGCAAAGCAGAGATAGACTTAATAATGTTTTATTAGTGTTATTGATTTATTTTTTACAAAACATTTTCTAATTTTAAATATTTACTGTCAGACAATGTTTTAGCCTTCATAGTTTTTTATTTGTAGATCTAGCAAATTTTGTTCATATTTTTTTCTGTCACTTAATCTTGTCTTTAAATTATATACACAGCTTCTTGTAGCGCTATGCTATTGCATGCAGTGCATGAAAGAGTGCTCAGATAGCCTGGCTTTTCTGTAGCCAGACCAATGTGGTCTGAATCAGATTCAAATAAACAGATTGAGATGTCACATCAGTTCAAAAGTCCTGAGAAATCAAAATTAACATGCTAATCATACAAACTGTCATGTCATGTTTTTAAATGAATGTTTTTTTCAGATGTGTTCAAACTTTGAAATATTCATGTTCATGTATACAGCTTTTTTGTAGCCAAGATTTTAAGGAACTTGAAGGATTTCGAAAATAAATAATGTGGCTTGGCATACTAATGTATTATTTTGGTGTTTGTTGTGCCCTTAGCTCAAGGTTACGGATTACCACGTGCGATGTTCTGTAGTGTCTCGCTATGCTGTAACCACAGTGGAGAGCACTGTATGGAACCAACTCCGCATTACTAAAGAGGCGGCCTTTGAGGTGGATTTATCTTCATCTGCATTTATTTCCAACTTTGACATGTGAGTCAAAAATTACACCACATTCTGTTATTCTGGCTGTCAGATCAGTTTAAAAACAGTGAAATTGCAATTAAATTGAGTATCGCTTGGCTTAAGTTTGAAGTTTTCCCTGAATAGACACAGCAGGTTTGTAATTGTATTAATGATTTGTTCATGTGGAAAGAAGTGCTTTGTGATTAAAGGGATTTTTTTTTTTTAATGCTCAGATCTGATTTACGGAAATAATTAAAAGATTACTTCAATTAAATGTTAAAGTTCTGTCATCATTTACTTACCCACATGCCATTTCAAAAATGACTTCTTTCTCTGTTCTTCTGTTAAATGACATTTTTAATAACACCAATCATACTTCAAGTCAGTTACATGAATGGGACTTTCAAGCTGTAAAAATCACAAAAGCACCATGAAATTATCATAAACGTGACACTATTTGTGACAAACACACTTATATTTCTTGTCAAAAATCTCAGTGTCTGGCCTCCTTGGCGCATTCATAAGAAACGTAGCAGTGTTCAATGTGTGAACAATTCATTCTTTTGAGTTAAAGTCAATGAATCAGTTGACCTAGTTCATAAACCTTGAATGATTAATTCACAAATTGGACTGATCTGTTCATCTCACTGATCCAGCTGTTGAGTTAAGATCTCACAGAAGGGGAAGATATCAAATGAATGGCGACGTAAATACTGTATGGTCTGATTGTCTCACAAAGCTTTTGTATGGCTTGTGAATAGTCATATATATTATGTTGCTTTTGCATCCTTTTTGAAGCTTGAAAGCTTCAGTCCCCACTGATTGTAATTTCACAGAATAGAGCGACCAACACATTATTTAGAATTTCAACTTTTGTGTTCCACAGAAGAAAAGGAGTGAATAAATAATGAAGAATTTTCATTTTTGGGTGAACTATCCCTTAACTTTCTTTAACTTTAACTTTCATTTAATTATATTTTATCAGTTGTACATTTGTTTTTTGTGCAATTAAGAAACATAGAAAAGGACACTCGACTAGAACAAATAGACAGGAAAAAAAATATGAACATGAAAGACCTATTGAAGCAATCATATTTGTTCACCAGATTAAAAGTTCTGTAAACCTCTTTTCCAAAAATGAATGCTAAATATAAATCATTTCTCACAAATAAGGCTCCATAACAGCTTGATAAAGCACACAGGGGCTGGATTTGGAAGCGGACATGGGTCAAAAGTAAAGAACGTTCAGGCCAGATGAATAGCAGGCTTTGTCAAGAAAACTCAGAAAGCTAATAGAGAAAATGACGAGAACTGGCTCTGTTCACTCTCCCTTTTACCCAGCAGAGTTTACCAAGGCACATGGCCAAGGTACACACGCTCACACATTTACGTGCTTATAAATACACACACATGCGTGAAGAATGCACACATGTATCCATCAACAAAGCAGGGCTTCAAGTTTCAATGTACATTACAGACGTATACACACCCTTAAAGAATCACACAAATACAGACAGACACTTCCATCAGGCTCTGTACTTTTTCAAATAATTGCGGCAAATGTGTTTCTTTCGTACAGTAGCATTTGTTAAACTGTGACTGAGAGCTCTGTGTTCAGTGTCACATGCACAGCCATCCCAGACCGCTCAGTGCCACACATACATACAGGCGCCTCATTTTCCACTGTGCCTTAAACTGTCCATTCACCCTGCTCTTATTCAAACAAGCTCTTTTTCAAGGCTGTTGGTTTATTTTGGTTGGTTCTTGTTGACTTTTATTTAAATATATTTGCTTATAGGGGCTGACCTTACTTTAGCATTTTCTTTCCTTGACCCACATGTAAAGACACAAAGAGAGTATGGATAGCTTCGTGTGGGTGAACTCCTGAGCGTTTATGCAGGGGAAATCCTCCTGAACTGAGCGTTAAGGGGATTTTGGAATTGCTATGATTGCGAGAGTTTCTCAGTAATTATGGTTTGTGAGGGAAATTACTTTTTTTTTTTTCGCCACGAGCCATTTCCACTTGTTTTTGTGAGAAAGTTTAAATTAAGAAATACAATCATAATTGTGAGAAATGAAGACATAATTACAAGAAAAAGTTGCAAATATGAGAAATAAATTCACAGTTGTGAGATATAGTGAGAAATAGTACACATTTTGAGATCTAGGGCCAGATTTACTAAACAGGGCATATTAGAGCGCAATTCCCTAAAAGCGCCGATGGAAGTGTAAAATTCTGTGTGATTTACTGACAATGCGCACATTAAAGAACACAGATGCAGCCATATCATTTCCATAATGACCAGCGCAATCTACCAAGTGCAGCGCAAATTAGCACCTGCTTTAAGACATGCTTTTTTGGGCATTAAATAATGGTGCAAATACCAGTAATTTGACGAGCATAAACATTAGTAAATTGTGTTGCATGATTAATTTTTATACTCTCCTCCTATAAATTTTGCGTCTGAAAGGGAAACTCCTACAAATGCATATTCGGTGCAAAAATTACTGTCCACGCCTTTTCAGCACTAATACTTCACTGCGCGTCTTTAAATCCTTACAGTACTATTTTAACGCCAAAAGACTGTTTGTGCTAGTGCAAGCTGTTAGTAAATCTGGCCCCTAGTCACAATTTTCAATAAAGTTGCAATTTTGATAATATAGTCACAACTGTGAGATATTAAATCACATTGTGAGACAAATGGAAGATATGATTCGCAACTTGTGAGAATAAGGTCACAATTCTGAGTTATAAAATTGCAATTATGAGAAATAGCCACAATTACTGTATGGGAGCTAAAGTTACATTTGCGAAATACATGTAAATAGTCACATTTTGAGGTATAGTCACAATGGCAACAAAGTCGCTAACACGAATGTAAGATATAATCTGCAACCATGGGAAAAAGTTGTAATTGCCAGAATGAAATCGCAATTTTTAGTTATAAAGTCGCAATTAAGAAATTACTGTACACAATTAGTCCCAATTACTGTAGATACTAGACTGTATAATCATCATCAAAATATTCATGTTTTCTGCTTTGATTTGTCTTTGTTTATTTCCAGCACCTCAAATGGTAAGGTTTATGTGGCTCAGGTGAAGAGGAGAACTGATGCCAGGAAGATCTATGACACCGCTAAGAAGCAGGGGAAAACGGCAGGACTTGTTGCTACCAAGTCAGTCCAAATTTTGTTTAATGCCTTCTCCACTGGGACTTGCTTTTGGCAGAATCCCAGTGTGCAGGCATCCACTAAAAATGGCTATAGGCTGTTTCATTTACTCTTCAGTTTTGGCCCAACAAACATGCTGTTTTGGAAGCGAATGTGTTGTCACAAATCCCTACAGTTTTTCCTCATACAGTTGCAGATATTTTGAACAATAAATCTTTTTTTGTTGAATCATCCCTAAAGTAAATGAAAATCATTTTTCAGGTGAAATATGATCTCATGACACTTTATGAGATCATAACAAACACTTTATTCAATTTACTGTGAAGAACTGGAACCTGATTAACTTCTGTTGTATTCCAAAGGGAACGTGAGATAGAGAAGTTCCGTGTTGCAGTCAATGTTCCTCCTGGGACTCGTGTCTCATTCTCGCTGACTTATGAAGAGCTGTTATCACGACGGCTTGGCCGCTATGAGCTGTCTCTTGGTTTACGACCTGGCCAACCCGTGCAGAACATCTCCCTGGACGTCAGCATATCAGAGCGGACAGGCATCAGCTTCATCAGAGCTCTGCCACTGCGAACTAGCCAACTGCTTACCAACAATGTTCAAGGTACCCTAAAATAACCACTTCTGTCACGTCAATGTTTCAGAACGAACAATGACAAAATATATGGTTTCTCTATTTCTTAATGATCTTTCAGTGGATGCAGATCCTCCTCCATCAACCAACGTCAAGCAGAATCCTTACTGCGCACGTGTGCACTACACTCCCACCATACAGCAACAGAAGAACATCTCCCCTAGAGGTCTCAATGCAGACTTCATCATTCAGTATGATGTGGAGCTCAAAGACCCCATGGGGGACATCCAGGTCTTCACACTAATGTTATCTGATTTGTGGTACCAGCGGTGGTCCTGGTGTAGCATTGTAATGTTTTCATTTGTTTTTTTTCTCCAGGTGGATGATGGCTACTTTGTTCATTACTTTGCACCTCGAGGACTTCCTGTAGTCCCTAAAGACGTCATCTTTGTCATTGACATCAGCGGCTCTATGATTGGCACAAAAATCAAGCAGGTAGCATCTCAGCCAACTCAAAACCACAACTTGTTGAGAATGAGATTTAGAAAACTGAATCGTATATTTCTCCACTGTATTTTACATCAGACAAAGGCAGCCATGACCACCATACTGAGTGACCTACGTGAGGGAGATTACTTCAATCTCATCACTTTCTCAGATAAGGTCCACACCTGGAAGAAAGGCCGCACTGTGCGGGCCACAAGGCAAAATGTGCGGGATGCCAAGGAATTTGTCAGGAAAATAATCGCAGAAGGCTGTAGGTGTTTCTTCTGTACCTTGTTTTATGAACAACCAGTCAGTAGAATGATACTGATGGTTTCATAAACCTTACGTACATTTACTTCATTTCATGATGAACATGAGTGAGTCAGGTTGATTTAGTGATTCAGTAACCACACTAATGGATTAATGAGCTCAGTGAAGGATTCATGTGACTCATTCAAACCAGCAACTTGTAGTTTATTTTGCTGTGAAGCTGGAGATTAAACAGCCATGGCGACGATTCAGTTATGTAAGAAATACTGTAATGACTTTTTTTCTCCTTACACTAGGGACAAACATCAATGCAGCTCTACTGTCTGCAGCCCAATTGCTTAATCCATCCTCACACTCATCTTCATCCACTGGTCATGCACCTTTGTCTCATCGTGTTCCCATGATCATCATCTTGACTGATGGAGAAGCCACTATTGGGGAAACAGAACCAGATGTGATTCTGCACAATGCACAGAATTCTTTGGGTTTAGCTTCATTATTTGGCCTGGCCTTTGGAGATGATGCTGATTTTCCAATGTTGAGAAGGCTGGCACTGGAAAATCGGGGTGTGGCTCGGATGGTAAGTTGCCTTCTACAAGTATGCCTATACAAGAAAAGTTGAAAGTCATTAAAAATCGCCAGTATTTCTGGAACACACAAACTCAATTTAAAGGGATCGTTCAACCAAAAATGAAAACTACCCCATGATTTACTGACCCTCAAACCATCCTAGGTGTACATGACTTTGTTCTTTCAGACGAATACAGTTGGAGTTATATTACAAACATTTCCTGACTCTTCCAAGCTTTATAATGGCAGTGAATGGTGGGTGAGATTTTGACGCTCAAAAAAAGTGCATCCCTCCATCATAAAAAATACTCCACATGGCTCTGGGGGGTTAATAAATGATTAAGCCAGGACATTTTTTTAATATAACTCTGATCGTATTCGTTTGAAAGAAGAAAGTCATATATACCTAGGATGACTTGAGGGTGAGTAAATCATGGGGTCATTTTCATTTTTGGGTGAACTATCCCTTTAAGCAGATACAAACAGTCAAAAGTCCCATTGCTGTTGGACTGTATATCAGTGCTCTTGGAACAACATTTAGCCAATCAGATTCAAGAATTGGAACTAAATAAGAATTAGAATATTTTATTTAAATAATTTACATTAAACTATGTGTAAATTAAATTATAATAATTAATATTTTGATTTGTTTGTTGTCTTTCAGGTATATGAGGATGATGATGCAGCGGTCCAGTTGAAAGGTTTCTATGATGAAGTCGCCAGCCCTCTGCTCTCAGATATCCAGCTGTCCTATCTAGACGATCAGGTGTACGATATCACTCGCTCTTTGTTCCCCAACTATTTCCAGGGCTCTGAATTGGTAATCACAGGACGACTTAAACCAGGTGTGCAGGATCTAAAGGTTACGCTAACAGCAAATGATTCGAAGCAGAAAGTCAAAGTGGAGAATGAGCTACCACTGGCCAAAGCAGTTATAAATGGCACAGAACCGTCTCTGGGCTGCGCACAGGGACTGGATGGCATTCCTAGCTTTGTGCATCGGCTCTGGGCTTATTATACAATCAAAGAGTTGCTCTTGGCTAAAATTAACACCTCGGATGTGTTTACACAGCGTCTTCTTGTAGATAAAGCCACCAATCTTTCGCTGAAGTACAATTTTGTAACGCCAGTCACATCGTTGGTTGTGATCAAACCAGATATTGATGAACCAGAACCTACTATTAGCTCTTCTGTTGTGGCTACTACTAGCAAGACGTCAACTAGTACCATAGCAGGTTCTACAAATGTGACGAATCAGACATCTCACGCTGCACCTAAAATATCTTCCACATCTGCAACAGGAAAAAAGTCCAGCTCGTTCTCACCTCCAAAAACAAGTAAACCTCCTGTCACCAAATCTGTACAAGCACATCCACCACCTTCAGGGCTTCACACCACAGGTCGACCGCCTAACACTTCTGTCTCCCTTAACAAAACAATCCCTTCCCCATCACCTAAGAAGACCACTACAGGACCACTTAAGACCACCTCTACTCCACTTTCCAGCAAGCTATCCTCCTCACCTCATAGCACCATCAAAACCACACCAGCCTTGGCTAAGATTTCAAACACACCTGTCAGTACAGCGAAAACCACTTCTTTCTGTCCGCCAGTCAAAAGCACAACGCTAGCCACCTTAGTCAAAACTGCCCCATCTGTGGTGAAAGACTCTTCCTCAGACGCTGAGAACTCTACTACCTCAGGACTCACGACGCTTGAGCAGGGCCAACAAACATTAACCTCTGCAGCATCTACTACAGATGCTAATTCAGACATTCAGGTTGAACTGGAAGTGGCCACACTGATGGCTCCTTCGTTTCTGCCTATGCCAGGAATGACAGATGCACCGAAGTTGTGGGAAGCCTCTCGGTTTCTGGGTGAGTTCCTTCTAAGGAATAGAAGCTGACATTTTTCGACAACAGTTTTGCAAATGTTTGGTAGTTTTGTGTTCTTTGACTGTCTCATTCATTTCAAACGAATAACCAAAGTGCCACTCAGTATAATGGTCCATTTTTGTGTCCTCTATTTTCCATTCATCTCTATCCATCAGATGTGTCCTCATCCATCCAGATTCAGAGGAAAGGTAATGCAGTCCATATTTTTTTTTCCTTCTACTTTGGTTTAGACACTGTATGTGTCCACTAGGGCAGATTAAGTGCTGAACATGCGTCTACAATTTTCTATAGCTGCATACCAGTTGCAAAATCTCATCACGTTATATTTTACAGTGTGTAACTTCAATGCTGTATGTTATGTCTTATGTATTTATGCACTCGTGCCATTGAACTGTTGTATAAACGCAATATCACAGTTGTAGCCGTGCGATATGATGTATATCGGCATGCTGTGATTACCTACAGCCGAATCACAACCGTGCTGATCTACAGCCATATTGCACTGCTACTTGTTTGATATTGTTCATTTAAGTGAGTAAATTTCCCTCTACACTTCCTTTTGAAGTGCTGTATCGATGTTCCCTTATTTCCTATGCCATTCGCTGTGCCCTTCGAACTGAACATGTACTCTCTCCTAGTATTAGAATTTCACTTAAAATGGCAGTATACGCTATGAAGTTCGCAGGGCACATACGGTCGAAGGAAACGCATCTTATTGTGGGAATGAAAGCAGAGCAAATACTGAGAGTGCCGAAAATTTGGCAAACATTTGGCTTTATGCTATTAACAGGAGGAAAACAAAGTGGCAGCCATAAAGCCGAGTGGACACATATGGTCAAGGTGAAATTAGGGTAAAGTTGTAGCTTCTGATTTTGTGTTTCTTAATCTTTTATACAGATATTGAACTTGTTAAAGGTAAGTTATACATTTTCAAGTGTTAAATCAGTTTGATACTGATTACAAATATAAACAATAACTGCCTAATCATGAATCAAATTAAGTCAAAGCTGCATCATTATGATGTTATTTTGCAGATTATGATACAGCACATGACTACGACTATGACTACAACATCCATTATGAGTCATGTGAGTTAAAAAAAAAAAAAGAAGAAAAAAAAAGACATTTTTGCTTGGTCTACTTTTTTCAGCTATAGGAATTATTGCTATATCAGTTTTTGGATTTGTTCATTTTTCTTTCAGATTCCAATGCTGAGGTGTCTGGTAAGCACTTCCTTCATTTATCAATTCATAATCTGTGTATGTGCAATAAAAAGCCTTCAGAAATTCAGTGCAACTACATTTATTAACTTGTAATGAGCAGCACATTTTACTGCAGTTTGTCTTCAATTTCAACAGAGCCAGATAACCAACCCAGTTTAAGTTCAGTTAGAATGTTCTCCTCCTCAGGTATGACTCAAGGACAGAATATCTCATGAAATAATAGACATTTTTGCACATTTAAAGTTGAATATAAGATTATAATCTTATTAACATAAGAGTATTTTGTGTCTCTGAAAGTGGATGGAGACCCACATTTTGTTGTTCAGCTCCCAAAGCTCCATCAGAACTTGTGTTTTACCATTGATGGCAGGGCTGATGATGTATTAAGGCTTCTTGAGGACCCAGACAAAGGTGGTTTTATATTTTTCCATCCAATATATAGCTTAAATATCTAAACAAAATGCATGAATTGTTTAGATACTCTTTTAACATGATTGATGTCTCTTGTTCCTGTTTTATTCCATTAGGCATTATTGTGGATGGCCATTTATTGCTGGCTCCTTCTAAGGAGGGGCTGGAGAATCATACTCGTACCTTCTTCGACAGGATTTCCATTACTGCTGCCAAAGGTGTCATTATGATCACAATAACACTGGACTCACTGCAATTGGAAGTAGATGGTAAAGAAATTGAGACGCTGCCCACCAGTCAGAGAGGATCTGTGGAGGGACACGGCATGAAAATCACGGTTGAAGAGCACCACAGCTGTTGGATTGAGCTTGGGGTTGGTGTGCAGTTCCTCATTCTCTTCCATCGCTATAACCATCCCAAATACTTTCAAATGGACCACCTAGGCTTTTATATTGCCGATGGAATGGGGCTTTCTCATCTCACTCAAGGGCTGTTGGGTAGGTAACACCATTTCTTTTGTTTTAATCTTATTCAGTGAGATGTCAAATGGTTTTCACTTTTCAGCCATATTTTGAGGATTTGTATGGGTATTTATTTCCAGGCCAGTTTCAACATATCCATATGGAGGTCATAAGGGTATCAAGGGATCAAGCTGGTTTCCATCATGCACAAACAAATAAGAACACTTCGCTGGCCATGGGCTTGCTTAAGAAAGGAGACGAGCATTTTCCTGTTACTCTACAAGACAAGAATCTGAAGGACTCATCCAGAAAGCGACACTCAGCTCAATGTTGGGTAGTGCCAAAGGTGGATGTAGAGAGACTTCTGGGCCAGTCCTATGAGAGCTATGTCGTGGATCGCCAATAGATAACATTCATAGCATGTCTCCACATCTACAGAGTTACAAAAGGTACAGAAAAGACACTGGAACTTGAATCTTTTGCTTTTTGACAGTGCAAAAACATCTGATGGGGGAGCGACTAGGATTATACACAAGCTGTGATGAACTGAAGGATGTTTCAGAAGCATTGACTGGTCCAAATATTTGCGTTTGAACATAATGGTACACTACTGTTCAAAGGTTTGTGGTCAGTAAGATTTGTTTTTGAAAGAAATCAACACTTGTATTCTGCAAGTACACATTCAAAAGTGATGGTAAAGGCATTTATAATGTTATGAAAGATTTCGGTTTCAAATAAATTAAATTGAACTTATTATTCATCCAAGAATCCTGGAAAAAATCTCCAAAGACTAGAGTAATGGCCTTGCCATCACAGGAATAAATTACATTTTAAAGTATATTAAATAGAAAATGATTATTTTAAATTCTATCAATATAAAAAAAATACTGTCTATACTGTATTTTTGATTAAATAAATGCTTCCTTGGTGATAAGAGTTTTCTTTCAAAAACATTTTGCTGAAACGTTTGAATGCGAGTGTATATCAGTGCATTTTTATCAGTAAATTACCTATTTAATAAAACTAATAATGTTCTTTTCGAGATGAGATGATCTTCCAATTACTTTGCATGTGTATGTGTGTGTGTATATATATATATATATATATATATATATATATATATCCATTTAAAATAATATAAAACGAGAATTGTGTAAAGTGATTATATAATATTGTATATTAGTAAAGAGTATTGAATGCTTGTCCAGTTAGGAAAGCAAATCCTTCATGTGGCAATAATCAAACGTAACCAAAAAAAGATTGAGATTCATTTTATTCATATTTATTTTTGTTGCACAAGACTGCTCAAACACGAGATGAAATTCAAAACTTAAAAGTGTCGAGTTTGTGTGTCACTTTTTTTTTTTAAAGATGTTTAGTTGTTTCAACATTGAAAATGAAAGACAAATGAAAATAAATACAGTACAAAACAGTTAATCCAAACATATGCGACAATATGCTGGAGAGGTGCAAAAGATAACAAATATAGCAATGCAGCGTAATTCTATTTGATTCCAGTTATCATTAATTCACAATCTAATTTGTACACTAAGGAAGAGAGTTCAAGACCTGTATGCTTCTATGTGAATCTATAAGGCCATAAGTGACTTTGGCCCAATAAAATTCAAGAATGTAATGAAACTGTCACACTCCTTGTTTTACATTAAAAATAAAGACGGGGGTGGGGGGGGGGAAACTACAGTCAAAGCCTTTTTTTTCTCAGCAAAGGCGAGTATGGGAAACATGAGAATGCTTGTATATTCTACACTGAAAGCTGTACAGTGAGAGTTCAAACAGCACACCATCTGCTTCAGACTAGTGTCTACTATAACTATTGATGGCAATTCAAATCATTTGAAAACAAAAACAAGCATGATTAGAGATATAAGTAATGGTGAAAATGACCAGTCATAGTTCAATACTAAGTTTGTCTTGTGGTTTCTAACAGCCAAGTGTAAATGCAGAGACTACATGTGTCAATCACCAATAAAACAGAAATCAAAGATGCCGTTTGATTGCATGATGCAGTGAGAATCTTTACAGTACACAGGGAGAGGCATAGTGTTCATCACAATTCAACGTTGGAGCATGTATGTATTTAGCAGACTGGACTCAGCCTGGTTTACAAAAGCCAGAATACCAACGGATATGGCTACTATCAAATACCAAAGGATCTGATACTCATTAAATTCACATTATCATTTTCTTCTGCAGCTGTGGGAGTGAAAATTGCTTCTACATTCTTAAGACTCATTTCCCGTAACAGACTACGCGATCGACTCACGTTTGTACACATTTGCATGCGATAACAGCTGTCCATATCGTTTTTCACTACAAACAAAATGAATGATAGCAGGAGGATGAGGAATGTAGAATAAGGTCATTAGAAATTGTGAGGCCATACGACGTTTTTAAGAGTCAGCACAAAGACTGTAATGTTAAGTTACAAGTTAATGGCTTACAGTTCACTTCTATACTGCATATTATACATCTCATTCAATTTAGTTGTCCGAAAAGAAAAAAAACCCCACCACCAATAATAATAATAAAAAAGAATTAAATAATTTTAAAGACTAGTGAGTTAAAGAGCAGAAGGATTGTGAATAGGAAATGCAATGATATGAGACTGTCAGTTCAGGTTTTGATTGCTGGATCTAGCAAATTCAGATTTACTTTTGTACAACTTGGTGTTTTAGATATTATCAATATCATATTACATCCTTTTACAGGTGTCAAACTAGTGTTTAATGGTGAGTGTTACTATATGCTTGTCAGTGACACTTTCCCAAAGTACAGGAAGGCTGCTGTTCACAAGAAGCTGTTAAATGTCAAAGTGACGACAGTATGCTAAACTAACAGTCTGAGGAAAGTCGGGGATACGTCACGAAAGTTGATGAAAAATCGTTTTAAATCTCCTTCAATATTCGAGGAATCGTTCACATGTATGGGCTTCAGTCAAAGACGATATTCAGAGAACAGAAAGACGTGTTTCACTTCAACAGGATATTTTGCGCAAACAATGCATACTGCTTGTGTAAGAATCTAAAATAGCATGTTGGTGTGAGCCCACTTTCTAGTGCAGAGTTGTGGAATGTGAGCCATAGAGCGTTTGTGTGTCTGTGTGCTGAACTGTAAATATCTGAACAGAGACACCGGAGGGGTGTGGAGACAATGAGCAAAGAGCACTCTGGGAAAGATAAGGTCGGCTGAAAGAGATTTAGAGCATTGTCGATTCTGTTCTGCGTAACCTCTGAACCCAGTCAGGCAAATCCCATTCAGTCTGCCTCATCTCTCCCTCCATCTGATCATTGCCTCTCCACTCCTCCGTCACTTCTCCACCCCTCACTGCTCGTCCTCGCCGAAGACGTCGTTCTGTTTACGCTTCATGTTCTCAAAGTCGAAGTCACTGCCTGTCATGCGCTTGTAGATGTCCTTGATGTCGTTACAAGTCGTTTCAAAATGAGTGGTGGCATCGTAGGACCGTGATGCAAAAATCTGCAAAAATGACAGCGAAAAAGTGGTTATGTTTGTGATTGATGCCCAGAAGTGCTTTATTCAAAGAAATTACTGTGAAGCCAGTGTTATTGTTAACTAAAACTATTAAAATAAAGTTTAAGTGAAATAAAGCCGAAATAAAATTCAATATAAATAGATGAAAAATGTAAAAAATGTAAAAACTTTCATGAAAATTAGAAATGTTTCCTTGGAATAAAAATTAAACCTAAAACTGAAATAAAAATAAAGCTGAATAGAAATATTTAAAAATTAAACTATTCAAATCATTTTCATTAACTGAAACATAAACAATATAAGTGTAATTATTAAGTCTTTTATCTAATATTTATATTTAATGTTATTTCAGCTTAAATGAAAATTAGAAATGCGTCCTTGAAAACTAAAAACAAATAGCATAAATTAAATTTAAAGCTAAATATAAATTAAAACTAAATATTTACAAAATAATAATAAAAAAGACAAAAAGCACATCATAAAATGACTAAAACTAAAATAAAGTTGAATGAAAATATAAAAACTAATTCAAAATAATAATAAATACTACAATAGCAGATAAATAATATTAAAATAACTGTGGGAAGCTGACCTGGCTCTCTGTACCATCATCTGTGGGTTCATACATGTCACTGATGGCCACAAACCTGTAAAAATGACAATAATAAAAAAAAATTGCATTCATGTAGTACGATATGTGTGTGTTTAATACAACATTTAGCTGTGCTCCGTAAATGTAGTTGGCCAAGTGGCATTCCAGACCAGTGAGTGGTGTGGATGTTTGTCGGGGGTGAAGAGTGTATTTTTTTTTAAAAACATACTAATATTAGTATTACTAATTAGTTACATTTTTCTGAACCATGTTACTTGGTATTTATGTTATTAAAGTTCTTCACTAAAACAGAGCCAAATAAACAAGGTATAGAAAGGCACAGAAAAAGAGAGTAAACTGACTTTTGGTCAATGGGCTCGAGGAGTTCCAGAGCAGGTTCAATTTCAGCTTCAGGATCAGAGGTTTCCACTGTGGTGCTTGCAATAGCGATGTACTTCCCCTGAGCTGCCACATTATGGGCGTAGGAGATCATGCAAACATAGATATCTACAGGCAAACAAGAACAAAATGTGCATGAACTTTTCACTACATCACACTTTTGCAGTTCAGCTCATTTTTGAAATGAAAGCAAGCAGCGCCCTCTAGTGGTGACTGCACACACGCTAACATGCTTTAATACACATACACACAGTTATAGTTTAGGTTCATCCTGCAAATTTTGATATATTGTCACTCACCTGATTTGCGGTTAACCTGGTTCTGAGGGATGATGATCTGGCAGGAATTGGCATCATTAGTGTTTTTAATGGGATGGCTGAGGACGCAGATGACCCGGATCACCTGGCCGACTTTGTGCACGTGGTCAGGGATGTAGCTAGGGTCGCAGATGAGCTGCTTGCAACGAGCAACCTGGAAAAAGCAGGATTACTGAGGCAAATCAGAAGACAACACCAGATATTATACATAAACCTATGCATGGAAACCACCTATTTAATCTTATGATGCATGCTTGATGAAATAAACCAAAAATAAATGTAATATTTGTCTAAAGATTTTCGCAATAATGCATTATCACTTTGTAATCAGTTTAATTTATAATGCACTATAATTATATAATTTGTAGTTATATCACGCTGCAAACGACACTTGTCTAAAGATTTACCTCTCCCTCCGATTTCACGCCCACCACGTGTCCTCCCTCCATCACTATCTCATCCACTGGTTTGTTCAGCATGTAGGTTCCTCCATAAATTGCACTTAACCTGTAAGTTCACAAGGGAAAAGGACCATATTTATAACACAAGGACTTTACAATGACACTCAACACATGATTACTAAAATGATTGGGTGGGAGGAGCGGCTGACCTAGCAAACCCTTGAGGCAGCTCCCCCAGTCCGTACAGAGGGTACAGGTATGGGCTCTTCCCGTAGCGTGCGAGAGACTCACTGTAGAGTTTTATTCTATTGATGGTCTCCAGACACGGCTGCTCAAGGTAACTAGGAGGAATTCAATTCAGTTCAGTACATTCATTACCGATGCAAAACAATATGCTGTCATTTACTGGCAAGCCAAAAGCAAGACACCACATGTGAACAGATATCTAATAGACATCAGAGTCCTTCATTAATCACAGTATATTAAGACAATTTTTTTCTATTACAAGTTTTCTAAGGTCTTATATTTGAATATGCAAATGAGGCATTATCTGATTAAATATGCACTGATTTGCATACATTTCCACAACAGAAATCTGAACATTGGATAAAGCCGGGTTCAATGTTGACATATTAAAGGTTTTCACAGAGGAGACAGCCAGAAAAAAAATCTATATAATGACATAGAAACAAACCATTCTGTAAAAACCATCAGAATACAGATAGGAATAAAATTTGAACGTTTTAAGTAAGTCCAACTGAAGTGGAGATTCAGTAAACTCATTTTGAGAAAAAACCTTTAAAGATTTGTGTTGTAATTGAAAGAGATGCAGATAAATAAAAGTAATAAAATTAACAAATGTGTAAAACAATGTTTTTTTTCATGTAGTGTCCTGCCTTAAATGATAAGTTTTATGATGAGAGAATCTTACAATCTGGGGTTTTGTAACACTAGCAACACTTACTCGTCTGTCCTGTAGAGGGCCAAGGCATGTCCCGTGAAGTCGATGACGTCCTGTCCTAAGTCAAACTTCTTGTACACATCTCCCATTGTTGTGAGTTTGGGATCGACGCCCTCAAACGTTTTGGGGTCATTCTCATCAAAGTTGGCCACAAAAACTAGGAACTTGCGGAAACGTCTCTTCTCAAACATTCCCATTAGGTCTAAGCAACACATGTCACGGGTCAACTAAATGAATTGGCATTTTTATCAAAAACAGTCAATGGCCTAAAGATAATAAAAATGCTAGCTGGACTTACTTGAAGCCAGTGCCTCTGTTTCAGTAGAGGGCACTTTGTAGATTTTTCCTCCTTTATACACGAAGCTTCCCTCGACAACTTTGAAGTCAAGATATCTGGTCACTTCAGTGTATAGAAGCATCTTAACTAACTGACCTTAAAGAAGATGACAAAATGCAGTGGTACTTCATTATTTGAACAACAATCTAATCCAGAAACATGTTTTGAGCAATATTATCACAGCAGCACTCATGTTAATTAAGTAATTTTACCATTGGCCATTAAGAATTTAGGAATAAGATCCACATTCCAGTCTCTTCCCCGACCCATTGACTCTGGGGGGCTGTCTGAAATCCCAAATCTCTTATAGAGCTGAGAGAAAAGCATGTAAAATGTGAGTGCATGCATCATTTTTTAAATGTATTTTATATTAATATAAACATTAATATTAAAATAAAATATTAATTTGTTAAAATACATGGCAACAAATAGCATAATTTATTCTTGCAATTATATAGCTATAGTAAACGTGTGCAATATCAAGCAGACATGAGACTGGAGTAGTGACAGTGGTAAATGTGAAGCATCCTCACCTCCTCCAGGGGTGTGATGGAGGAACTTTCACCGCCGTAGTATGGATTTCTGTCCATATGCAAAACTTTCTTCCCATTCACAGACATGATCCCAGAGAGAATACATTCCTACATAAACAAACATCACTTAGTTGAAATAATCGATCATGGATATATATTTCTTTTTTTTTCTATTCATCTGTTGACATAGCAGCGGGTATCTATCCATTGCCTTGACTTCCGTGTTCAACACTGGGATGGATGCGAGTCACCCCACCCAACTAGTGATGGAAAGTCCGAATCATTTCGGCGAATCGGTTCTTTTGAGCAGTTAATGGAGCGCTTCGAAAACGAATTCTTCTGATTCGTCTAACGTCATTCTGACATTCTAGCGTAGCCTATTTAATGTTTTGAACTTTGATTAACAAACTGTGTTTATTGTAATTTTGTGTTCCGTTTGTTGCAGCCATGACATAAAACAGTAATAATTTAGAACCTAAATATAATTTACAGTTACATTAAACAATACTATAATTTGTTTAGGCCTACATCTTGTCTTTAGTTTTACAGCCAAGTGGTTGTGTGTTAAAACGTCCATATAATCAAGTCGTAAATACATTTTTTTCAGGAGGTATTTATAAAATATCTATTATTCGGCTATTAATGACTCCCCTCAGATCGATTGACTGAAAAGATCCGACTCACAAGAACAATTCGTTCACGAATCGGATATCGCTACAACCCAACCCACATTGTGAGCCGCAGCCCAAGATCAGCCACTATCCCCCATGAGGAAAATAGAGGAAACGTTTGATAAAAACACTTCTGAATTTTATGTTTTTATTATTATTATTATTATTATTAACAATACTGTTATTGCACGCATTTAACCAATGTCAAGCTCCCACGTTTGTCAAATTGGGCTCTTTAGGTTATCACAATCACAAAAATAAATACCCACTAAACCCAGAATTACAGACAAAGAATGAACTAACATCACTTAAGTAAAATTCAGCTTTTACGTTGGCAAATAATAAAAGGCAAAATATCCGCAACAAATACATATATTTCCCCTATTTCGACGCACGAGCAAACGGGATACCTGATGCCACTCCTTAGAACCAGACACTGAGAGCAGAATCATTCATTACTTTTTAATAACCGCTTTCATGTCAATATAATGACACAGCCTCAGTGGCTTTCAAAATTCGGGGGAAGGTGGATTTGGGATGGATTGCACTCGTATTCAGGCAGAAATTGCGAGAAATGCTGGCTCACTACACAGACACAGTACAGTACTGGTCCAAAGGATGCGTCAGCAATAGGCCCTCAGGTTCAATCTAACGCAAAGCATCTATTCGTACAGCCACATCTATAAGCATCCGAGCATCCATCGGCAATATCTGAATCTGTTTCCAAAGCGAGAGAGTCATCAGTGACCCGAATGCGTTACTCACTGTGAGTCCGGTGCCCAATACGATAACATCATATTCCTCATCCATGTTGTATTACAGTTGATCTCCCGTCTTTAGCCAAATTCCCGCAGCAAAAAAATCTGCAAAACGGTGTTGATGCAACAAAATATTTATGCAGAACCAGTCTGTTGTCCTATTAGCGGCAAAACAACCTCTTTGCAAACAATTATCGCTCAAATAATTTGATACGTATCACAACTGATCACTGACTGTGGTGCGACCGGCGAGAACAACCAAAGATGGCCCTGACCGCAGCACCAGCTCCAGCGGTGCGGAGACATTCGCGAAATAATATAGTGCACCTCCCAAAACGGAGATGGTCAATATTGCTGTAAATGTCATTAACCCAGAGATAGAATTCAGCAGTAACTACAGATGCTTTAAAAATCAACGATAATTCACATCCTGGATAATCTTACTGAATACACTTGAATACGCTCGGTGGCACTTTCATTTCCCCATCTTACAGCTGAACGGCACAGGGCGCAGTCACAGTACCAGATATCCTTCCGCAGACAACACCGTGGATGAAGCCTCTCAATAATGCGCGAATTAACGTGGTGATGATTAAGATAAGAGCTGTTTTAGTGTTTTGCAAACGATTTTTCTTCTACAACATGCTCATAATAATATATGATCTGTTAGTAATTAAAATAAGCTTGATTAAAATGCGGTCATATGACAGAGACTGCCTGTCAATATTTAAGCCCAATAAAGTGGTCCTACATCCCAATGCACTCCAAGTGTTTAGACAAAAGCTAACTTTACAGAAGCAGATTGTATGTAGTCTTTGTAGTCTTACAAACAAAGATTGTTTTTGATGAACAATTCAATATTTTTTATAGCTAATAGCGAGGACTGACACATTTGGATTCTGCAGGGAGCATAAAGGGGACGAACGAGAGTTAAATTGTTAAATTGAACTTAAAATCAAACGATATAACAAATGTTTCTGTTTACACAGTATAATACGAGAAATTTTGTTATATTTTATAATGTGACCACTATATTTTACATGCAGCGTTTCCATCTGAAGACAGACAGACAAACGGATAGATAGATAGATAGATAGATAGATAGATAGATTGTGAGAACATAAAGTTCCAAATCGAACTTAAATCTAAAAGTTCACTTTTAAACGTTTGTAATCATTATGGCTAAGTTTCGAATTAAGGATGTTTTACAGCGGCTGGATGTTCTTTTCCTTGCTGGCCTAGCAAATGCAAATATAGTTTATTCATATGATGTTCAGCGTTGAGACGCTGCATCTCGCGCCTGCGCACTGCTCAGGGGACGTGAACGAATCGAGTCAGAAGAGAATCACATGATTGAAGAAGAAAAAAAAAAACAGTCACATGATCATCAGCGTTGCCATTCACGTGACTCTCCTGCAGAATGACGGAAGTGGGAATGCGGCGTAGTAGTCTCTCAACAATGGCCTTCACCACTTCGGTTTTATTATTTATCTGCTCGATTTATAGCTGTTATGCTCAAGTGCCTCTCCTCATGTGGACCAGTGATGGGTACGTCACACGTTTGCCTCTTCAATATTGTTTTCAGATTGATTTCTACAGTAACTCCGGAACACTGCTGTGCTTATATATGTTCAGGCAGCTAAATCAGCTAACAGTGACGCTGGAAAGTGTTTGGTAGAGGTTCATTACAGGGGACAATGTTTCAAGTCAGCCTGATTCTGTTGAGGGGGTCGTGAACTGAATGATATCTTTGTCAATACAGGTCCAACATGCCACATCTGGCTCAACCAGCAGCTGGTCAGACAGTATCTGGTGGGCAGCTGGCGTCTTATCTGAAATCTACCTTGTCCATTGCTCCACACAATGTGCTGCTATTCCTACAGGATAAGGTAAAAAAAAAAGCCCCATATGTTAAAAATGCGGGGTAAAATAATGCCCTTGTGGTGCATTCTTGTGTTTCATCTGCTATTTAGCATTTAAGATATTTCATTAGTCTTACAATACAATATTATCTAGTTGTATGACCATTTAAATTGTTTCAAATATATGATACAGTGTACAATATGCTGTATGTTAGAAAAATGCCCTCATAAAGGTAATAATGCCCCCTTAAAATCAATTCCACATATTTGAAAAAGTTAATTTCTGACATTGGTGAAAATCTTTACAATGAAGTAGGAATGTATTTTACAATGTGGAACTATTAGTGAAGTAGTTTCCTCCTCTCACACTGATATTTTTACTCTCATAGTTACTGGACTTGTCAGTATAGTGTGACTTTGAGCCACAGTCTTACTTCCCTATACATCTTCCCTTGGACATACCAGTATTTCATTACCCGTGTACAATTTTGATCATCTGCAAACTGATGTGACAAGATTTCTTTTGCTTTATTGCAATATTAAACATCAGAGATGCGAAACATTGACTAATAAGTGTGATTTGGTAGATATTAACAAAGTATATGTGATCTGAATTAGTGTTGTTATTGAAAACTAAAACCACATTTTCAGCAACTGAAATAAAACTAAATTAAATTAACTTTGAGATGAAAATCTTATTTCAGTTAGTTGCCATGGCAGCATTTCTAATTTTTAAGTATTAAAAATGAATTGAATTGAAAACTGAAAATATCTAAATAAAATCTAATTCAAAATATTAATAGTGTAATAGTAAAAAAAATACTAAAATAACATTGATCTATGTTATGTAACACATTATAAAGGATTATTATAATTAACTGAAAGTAAAAGTGAAATAATAAATAAACATTTATTGTTGCTTGAAAAAAGTACTAAAATAACTAAAACTAAAATAAAACTCTCTTAATTAAATATTATAACTTTAAATAAAATTAAAATAACATCAGAAAATATAAAAATAAAAACTAATTCAAAATATTATTAAAAACTAAAATAATACTAAAATAACAGACTTTTTGCCGCTCTCCTCGCTTTATAGCTAAGTATGGAAGACTTCACTATGTACGGTGGAGTGTTTGGCAACAAGCAAGACAGTGCCTTTTTGAATGTAGAGGTGGGTGTGCTCTCTCTCTCTTTTTTTTTTTTTTTATTCTGAAGGGATAGCACAACTAGATTTCTCTCAACATTCTCATCAACATTTCTCTCTTTGTATTCAAGTCAGCACTTCAGACGTCCTCCAGTCCCCTAGTGTTGCCAGCCCTGGACTGGTCTGCATCACATTCGATCCTGGAACTGTTCCAGGGAGAGCTGGGTATCCCAGCAGTCCAGATTGACCCCAGCACTTTGAAGGAAATCAAGCTGAACACCGCACAGCCTTCACTGCTGGCTGTCCATCTCCCTTATACTGCTGGGTAAGATGTTCTGGAATGTTATCAATTTTATATATACAGTATCTTACAAAAAGTGTATTGGTTGTAAGGCAGTAACTTTCTGCAACACAGAAACTAAAATATAGCATTTTTAGCTTTAACAAAGAATACATATAAAATGAAGTCATGCCAAAATGATTAATTTTGTGTTTCAGAGCTTTGAAATAAAACAAACACAGCACAGTATTTCAATAAAATGAAGGAATTGGTTAATGTCTGAATGTTTTTGCAAGGCACTCTGAATTTCAATAATAATGTTAAAATGTTAACTTCCCTTTTTTGTTTTTGTTTGTACTGTTGATATTGTTAAAACCTAAAAATCATTTAGTTCATTTAATAATCATTTAATAAAGTATAAGTATTAGAGGAAAACTGAAGCATTAAAAACTTAAAATTAGAAATGTTTCCTTGGCCAAAACTTAATTTTAAGTTAGTTGAAATACAAAAATACAAATAATTGAAAGCTAAATCTAAAAAAAAACAGCTAATGAAAATGACAAAAGAGCACAACCAAATTACTAAAAGAATAACACAGAACATGTAAAAGTAAAAGGTAATTTAAATGTTAATAAATACTATAATAGTATATAAATACTACAAAAATAACACTGTTTTTGCTTCTTTTGAAAATCAGGGATCAGACAAAGGAATTGCTTTTGAAAAATGGTGAGTCGTTGCTTTTTTTTTTATCGGGTTTGATAATGATTTTAGTATAGTGATTGTGTATTGCTCGTTACTTTTTAATTCACTCTGACTTGGTGCCAAGTGTTTGTCAGTATTGTTGTACTCTACTATGGTATGTAAGATTTCTTTTCTGATTAGATGTGGTCATTGGAGAGGTCCTCGACATGTTCAAATCTCAGGATGTGCCTTACACTGCTGTATACACCGGCCTAAAGCCCTCTAGAGTAAGTCCTCACATTCACCTTACATTTACAAGTATTCATTTCACAGATGCTTTTATCCAAATAAGGAAAAAGTTATGTACTGCAGTTTGTTCTCTCACATTATTTTCCTCTTCATTTGACACAGTAAATTCACAACAGCTTTGATGAAACAAAAATGTCTTTTGTCATTTATCCTTCTTTTGTAGGTCATTGAGGAGACTCCAGTAATGGCAGGACATTCTGTGGGCCGATCACTACTTCAGGCACCACCACAGTCATCTGAGAAACCGCCACTTGTCGTCAACAACACAGTGGGGCAGCCCTGCATCCTGCTGTGGGCCGACACTCTCCTCGCTAGTTTCTCTGGGAACCAGGTTGATCTGGCAATAGACATTTTTAATGGTTCTGCTGATGTCACGGCTGGTTCAGTCTGCAATGAAACACTGTCAAGGTCAGAATCATAATCAAACAGAAAACAGTATACATTTCCATATTTTTCAGTGCTTTCCTCTTGAAAGTAGAAAATATTCTGTTTTTCAGACTCGTCCTTAATTACCAAAATGTTCTGAATTTGCGATCTCTCCGGCTTATGTGAGTATTCAATACATAGTCCTTCACTGATATGTATTATTTGTGATTTTGAAGAATAGGATTTATTGCAATTGTTGGATATGAGGAAAAAAACTTGCATTTTACATGCATTTTTAATAGGAGTGTGCCATTACACTCAAGTCATGATTCAAATCAATACATAATACTGATTGCACGGTACAATACTAGTATCACGACACTTTGAACAGATGGTACGTTTTTTTTAAATAATAAACATTGGTCCCCCATGTACAGGCCAATAGTGGCACCAAAGTAGAAATATTCATGATTCCTGCTTATCTTGAAAACAAACAAAAAACCTCTCCCACAAAATGATGTTAAACACATATACTTGCATGCTGTCCCTGACTATATGCATTAAAAAAAAGTTTTAAATATTGTATTTTATTAAATAATTCAGTTTAGGTTTACTTTATTACTAATGATTAATAAACATAGAAGCTCAGTTGTGTGACCTTTCGAATTTACCATATTTAATGCTAAATGAAATATTTCTAAACTTGCATTTTGGGTTAAGTACACCAGGGGTCAAAAGTTAGGTTTTTTTTTTTGAAAGACATTCACCAAGGAATTTATTTGATCAAATGATTAGAATGATTTCTGAAGGATCATTTGACAATGAAGCCTGGAGTAATGGCTGCTGAAAATTCAGCTTTGCCATCACAGGAATAAATTACATTTTGTAATATAATAAAGTAACACATTTTTTTTTTAAACTGTAATATTTCATAATTTTACTGTTTTTATTGTATTTTTTATAGAAACAAATGCTGCTTTGAGCATAAGAGACTTAGAAAACATTAAAAAAAAATTGTAATTATTTAAAAACTTTGGCCAATAGTGTATATGTGATATATATTTTAACAATATATTGTCACATATCTAATTTGAGATACTTCTCCAAAGCTTCTCTATGCGCAAGATCTTGTTTCCCGTATCTGCTCGTGACTGGTCGGTGATGGAGCAGGTGGTGCTGGAGTATGATGGGCAGAGGGCCATCTTTAACGCCAGCGGCGGTATCTACTCTCCTGCAGAGTATTCTTTCCATTGCCAGAGTGTGAGCAGTGCTCAGAGCCCCCTGCTGGTGCCTCAAAGTGCAACGGACAATGCTACCCTATGGACGCTGTCTTTCACTTATTTTCAGGTATTATATCAGTGCGCTGTTTTGAGACTCATGTACAGTATACCACAAAAACTCCACATTCTGCAGCTGATTGATGTATCATGTTTCCCACAGATCCAAGGCTTCAATGTTACTGGTGAAGAATTCTCGTATGCCAGCGATTGTGCAGGATTCTTCACTCCAGGGATCTGGATGGGCCTGCTGACCTCTCTGCTCATGGTGTTCATTCTTACCTATGGCCTGCACATGATCATGCAGCTTCGCACCATGGACCGCTTTGATGATCCAAAAGGCCCAGCAATTTCAGTGCCTCAGAGTGAGTGATTTGAGCCAAAAAAACCAACAACCAAAAACTGTCATGTTGTCAAAATTGTAAAAATATATTTGATTTGTATGTCTGTCAAAACTGATGTGGTTGTTATTCAAGAATTAATTGATCTAGCATGAGTATTTGAGTGTTTTTAAGAGTATGTATATTCAAAGGCAAATCATATTTTTCAGATTTATTTTGATGTCTTGTAGAAAGTGGTGAAATTATTTTCATCTCTCCCTTATTACATTTGTAATTATTTGATTAAAACTTTACAATAGGGTTCAATACATTAAATGCACTAGCTAACATGAAATAACAGCAAACAATTCTTTTACAGCATTTTTAATTTTATTTATATATATATATATATATATATATATAAAAAACCCAATTAAAGTTGTATAAATTAACGTGTTGTATACTGTACATATACACATATGAAGGAACATGGGTTAACACTGAATATATGAATTTTATATTTGTAAATTAACATTGGTCTAGATTAATAAATGTTGCGAAAAGTTGTTCATTGACGTTATTCATGATAACGAATGCATTGAATTGAACCTACACATACAGTGCACATGCATGTTTCTCTGTATAGTGGTAAACTACACAGACTTATCAATGCAATAACGTTTTTGACACCTTTTGCATTAGAACATCTTGTGCTGTTATTTTTTGGACCACTGTTATTTATCTTGTCTTCTAAATCTGGCGGTTTGTTTCTCATATTGTACTAGATTTGTATATGTTTGTGTAGTTGTAAATTTTAAGAGTTGCCAATATTTAAGTATGCCAAATACACAATTTAAGTGCCTAAGATGGACCAGTCACTGCATGGAAAATGAAAAGTGCTAAATTAAAACAAGTCTTTAAGCTAAATTATGATTTATTGGTTATTAGACTGACTAATAAAAGTACCAAAAGTACCTAGTATTCATGTTTTCAGTAGATAAAATGTTTGAATTTATGAGATGCCCAAAATTGTGTAAAACTATAAAGCTTGAATGGTTTATAGTAGACTTAAATCTGTTTTTAAATGCAGTATAACCTATCATAATTTTGCTTTTGGCTAATTTTGCTTTCATGTCACTCGATTTGCAATCAATGAAAGCGGCGCATTCAATCATTTTTTCTAGTTGAATAATTAAACAACTAAACATCTTAACTGATTGCTCCTTGTAACAATGCTTTCAGGGGAAATGTAATACGGTGACTGAACATTGTTTTATTGGCAGCCTTGTGATACAGAAAGCAGCTGTACTGGTTGAATTTTGCAATATATGTATTTACTGATGGGCCAGTAGTCTTGCAAAATCTAATTTTACAGCAACTTTACACATTTGTCAAACAGAATCAGTGCTTAAGTCTGCAATATCGAAGAACTAAAACAAAATGAACAAATAGAAACATTTAAGAACCCAAGTGCTCCGTTTTAATTGTGGAGCTTTTATTTTGAGACCATCCAGGCACCCGGACATCTCAGTTAAATACGGAATCACAAAAGGTGGATTTATTTTTGATCAGCTTTCTTGCTTTCCAGAATTAGCACTGTCGTCGAGTCATGCCAGTGCACTCCTAGTTTATAATGGCACAAATAAAATAGTGGTTAATAACCATTCCAAACAACAGCTAATTGCTACAATAAAACAATATGATACATCTTTGAAACTGCAAGTTGAAAAAAACAGTTAAACAGCCAATTTACACACGTTTGGGGAAATATTTTGCTGTTAAAATTAAATTACTAAAACAATTTAACAAATGGTTGAAAATATTAGCTGAACTACAAATGATTTTACATGACTGCAGATAGTATAAGACAGTATAAATGACAGCATTCTAAAGCAAACTTTTCCAAAAGAAGAAGGAAAAAAAAAAAATGCCCAACAACAAAATGCAATTAGGCCTCTGTAGGTATTTGGGCTTAAGTATCTTGGAAATTCTGCAAATATTAATAAAATAGACAAAAGTAAATGACGTTTAACATCGCAGAAAAGAAAAGTTTACAGAATTCTTATTTTTCATCATTAGACTTAAGTCTGTAATCGAGACCAATAACAAAGCATCTCTAACGTAATTACAAACCCATACAAAGTCTGCTCAAGACATACAGCTAGATAACACTGAACAAACACCTTCGAATGAAAAGGCACTTTAAGTACTTCAGCAGGATTAAACAAAACTTTCAATTTCAAATCTGCACTGCAAATCACATTCTGCAGAATATTTACTGGACAGTTTATATACACATCCTGTTTTATCCAAATGAAAAGTATCAACAGGCAAAATTAAAACAAAGCCTTAAGCCTTGTACAACGTGGATTCACAAATACTGTGGAATAGTAACAAATTCAGACGTCTCTTTTAAATCAAAGATTTGATCAGATTTTCTACATAAATATTCATGCTAAATGTAGCCCTGAACTAAATCAGTAAGGTAAGGGACAGTCAGTGAAATTTTTTTTTGTCATGAACTCTTAGATGTTCTCAGGAAGAGAATAGCATCACCCTTAAGAGAAGAGTGATCACTATATTAAGTGTTAGAAATTAAGAAATGACAAGCATACACTTTACAAAAGTGAAATCAACCTGAATTAAGTGAAGACAGAGTTGTTTCAGAGTACAGAATGGGGAAAAAAGTGAGCAACTGCTAGAAAGGGTTATTCCAAATTAAGCTTGTCCTTTTAAAGCAACACTGGGTCTGACTATGGAGGAATTTGTTGTGAGAAATCAGTCCCTCTTGTTGGATTCTGGGAAGTGTGTATATAAATGATATTTGCAGGATTCTTCACTTGAATTTCATTCAGGACAACTGCATGAAGACCTGTAATTAGAGGTGCAAAAAATATAGAATGAGTCATTCATAAAAAGTAAAAGAATAATGCATGTTATTAATTAAGAACACAATGAATTATATAACTGATATTGTTCTATATTTTTTAAGGTATGAAAACTGGTAAGTCTTTGTTATATCAGGCTGAGATAAAAAAAAAACAAAAACAAAAAAAAACACACTAGAAGAATGAAGGAGTCAAGTGTCTAGAAAACTGATGAATAAATGACATGACCATGTGTTTAGCATATCCATGCGTGCATATGCTAAACACATGGTCATGAGGAAGAACTTTCTAAACTCAAAATGTCCTCCACAATCCTAAACTCTCAACTGACTTCTTTCATTTTGATATTTTGGGATTGATGGGATTCTGATATCAGAAATCTAACCAGCCACATTTAAATGTCAATGATGCTTGTACAATGTTCAGAAACACTGCCTGTCTGCTCATGGTAACAAGGAAGCAGGAGAAGCCTATGTCTTAGAGAAAGTTGCAAAGATTTACAGTTCCCATTGTCCTTACCACATATGCGAGGGTGTTATAAACAATCTTCTTGATTATTAGTTGCCACCTTGTCAGAATACTGGTGCTTTGAGCTGCAATCCAAAAGTCCAGTGAAAGTCAGCATGCGCATGACTAAATAACTGGGTATATCAAACCTCAAACCAGCACACACTTACAAGACCTCAGCCCATAGCTAAACACACAAAACCCTTCCACCCAAATAAACAAAAACAAAAAACACCTGCTTCCCATTTAGAATATCAGCATTAATGTTTGCGGAAGTGAAGAATTTTCCACAATCATTTTTCATGGGAACTTCTTTCCTGAGAATTTAAGCATTTTGTGGTTTCATACATTATTGCATATACAGTACTGTGCAAAAGTTTTAGGCCACTAGTATTTTCACCAGCTAAAAAATGGTTAAGTCAGTTATTTTATCTCTTTTTCTGCAGTGTCAGTAGGAAATATCAGTTTATATTTTCAAACATTCATTTTGCCATTAATTGTAATAATTCAGTGAGATTTTGGTTTGCAAAAGGAGTCTGAAACAGCCAGTGCTCCACACAGAGATCTGATCTCATCATCATCCAGTCTGTCTGGAATGACATGAAGAAACAGAACAAACTGAGACAGACTAAATCCAGAAGAACTGTGGCAATGTCTTCAAGATGCTTCAAGAGAACTACCTGCAAAGCTACAGTACTGTGAAAAGTTGTGTAAAAATGTAAAATGAGAATGCTGTCAAAAATAATGTCATAAATAGATTTTCTTTATCAATTAACTTCTATTAACTAAATGAAACCTTTTTGCGTTTAAATCAGCTTTTGCCCTAGGTGCACTTGCGCATAGTTTTTCAGGTAGCTTTGCAGGTAGGTCTCTTGAAGAATCTTGGAAACACTGCAACAGTTCTTCTGGATTCAGTCTGTCTCAGTTTGTTCTGTTTCTTCATGTCATTCCAGACAGACTGGATGATGGTGAGATCAGATCTCTGTGTGGAGCACTGGCTGTTGTCAGACTCCTTGTGCAAACCAAAATCTCACTAGATTATTACAATTAATGGCAAAATGAACGTTTGGAAATGTATACTGATATTTCCTACTGGCACACTACAGCAAAAGATAGAAATAACTGACTTAAAACCATTTTTTAGCTGGTCAAAATACTAGTAGCCTAAAACTTTTGCACAGTACTGTATGTCAGCATGTGCATGACTAAACAGCTGGTATATTCCACTACAGCTGGTACAGCTGGTTCCACTTCCCATGGAAAATGTGTGGAAATCTTACCCAAACTTTACACCAGTTTTGCAACCACTGAACCCAAAGAATTAATTTATTACCCAACATGAGTGTAAGGACAAGAAGCAACTGAGACAGTGCAGATAACTTACCGTCCCTTTTTTGCATAAAAGGCATACCCAACGCCACCACCCACACCTATTAAACAAAGAAATTGTATTACAAATAATTAACCTTGATTAAAACAAAAAACGGATCAAATTCTTCTTCTAGCAAGGTCAGAAACCTACATAAAAAGTAAAACAAAACTAACCCATAAATTAATTATTTTAGATGTTCTCTCTAATGTTCATGTTCTTTTCGAGCAGGACAAGCGATATATTGATTTCATTAAGGTTGGTGTGTCTGCTGCACACTGACGACATAGGTAATTAACCAAACACAAATTTATGTACATAATTACGAAGGAAAAATTAAACATGAAAATATATCTGGTATTTGTAGAAGAAACTGATTTGAATATACAATCAATATTACAGTACAAGCCTCTGTTACTATATTTCACAATACCTATATTAAAATTCAAAGCTTAGTACGCATCATCTTGGAAATAAAAATGTAAGCATTATTTGTCTGGATGATGTTATGATACACGTTTTATTTTCTGATTGAGCAACATCTATTTCAGACTCTTCAAAACAGCACAAATTCTATGGTGAATTTGAGGCGAGCTCCACAGCAGACTTCTACCTACCAGTCAAAGTGGCATTATATCACGAAAATGTGGACTCAGAGGAAGACGGCAAGGGTTTGTGCAACCTGGGACAGGGGCTATAGAGCTGTGGTTGGAACATGGAGAGCAAGTGGCTTAGGCAACAATTATTTTTTTTATTCAGGCAGGATTGTAGGGCCATGTCGAAACTTGCAAGCAAAGTGAATCTAAAGGTTTGGAAAACTACTGGATTTTTCACAATACAAGTTAGATTTTTATCATCCTAAACATGCTGTGAATTATAAATGCAACTAATGTCAACCATGCAAAATATGCACAGGTTTGGATTTGTTCTGAATGAGAGGCATGTCAGCCCAAATGTATTTATTTAGTGCATTTCTCACACATACCTGTATATTCGGTTTCAATTTAAAGTCCCCATTTAGTCAAAAATGTTATCCCTTAAAACTCATCTTTGATCATCAAAATGACATATTTAAATGTTTTTTCTTGTGAAAAAACTCATGCCTTAAAATAGCTTGAATGTAACTTTACACCCCTGCCTCATTTACTATAGGTGGATCTATGAATACACAAATTAGCCCCGCCTCCACTCAGTGACACCAGCCAGCCATGATGATCCACTACCTGAACTGTAGTAAATGCGATACAAAGGCAAGTGGAAATATTGGTTTAAGCAATATATGTTTGAACCAGAAACAAGCTGGTATGCTCAACGTAAGCAAGGAGACTGATGGCTAACTTCGTGAGGTAACATTATCTGTTTGCGCTGGTTCGTACACGGATAATGACTGATAAAACTATGTTTTTACTAGCGGACAACTACAGTGGATACTGAACAATTCGTTAAATTTACTTACTCGACGATGTTGTGTCCTCAAAATGCCTTGAAGACTCAAATGCAGCCAAGTTTGTGATTCCAATTCGCGGCCGCGAGCATATGCGAGTGACGTGTGGATGTCAATGCGGGAGAGGTGGGTCTGACTGCGGGCTACTTTTAGACTGTTGCCGCTGGTTATTATTCAAGTTAGTGGTTCTAAATACAAATAAATAAGCGGTAACAGCACATGCCATCGTGAAAATAGGGGAAAATATTAAAAGATAGCGAAACATTTACAGAAAAATATACCGGATTAACCTGGCTGCCTTCTCAATAGACCCTCTGCTTTGCAGCGCAGTTAATGATATGCTAATGATAGGATCCCTTGACGTGATTGGTTATTGAATTGTGAGACGTAGCAAAAAAAGGGATGTTTCAAACCATGTCTCTGGACTGCCTTTGGGAAACTACAGTTTTTAGGAGAAAATTCTCAGCAATGGTGTTGATTAATGGATCGGCACATGGTTTGTCTAAAAGCATATTAAAAACACAGACAAATAAAACAACAACAAAAAAAAAAAAACAAAAAAAAAAAAAAAAAAAAAAAAAAAAATGTATTACGTGTATTGCTTTTTCCATCTTTTTGTTCTGTTTCTGTGGAATAAAAAGAATGCAGTTAGGAAACATTAAAAGAAAGGAGGAAAAAACCTGAAGATTCAAATACAAATAGATGGATAACCTTGATAAAGCAGATTATTAAAATAAATAAAGAAACCATAGGTAGGAAAGATACAGTGCAGCAATGCATTCTCAGACAGAGTTTAAACAGTTATGCTCATATATATATAAAACAAAAAAACAAAACAAAAGGTATAATTACTATCTCATGCTAAGAAAGAGTGTCCCCCCCTTAACAGTCGTCACATTATGAATAGCTAACAACATTAGGATCTGGTTAGAGAGAGAGAGAAAAAAAAAAAAAAAAGAATCTTTGTGCTGTAGAACTGACATTTAATTATGCAAAATGATAAAATAATGGCCAATAAAAGTTATCAAGTTGTCAGTACAAGCAACAATATCATAAAATGCTACACAGTGTTATCTATTATTAAATTAGAGTTAGTACATGGTAATGTCAAGCTAATCGACTGGCAATGATACAGAGAGTTGTACTGACAAATATGATTTCAGATCACTTAGAATTTTAGTAGGTGTGTGGGAAATTGTTATAATGATTAAATGATTTGCTCACTGAACCACAAAACAAACAAACAAACAAAAAAAAAAAATTTTACAGACTTGGATTTAGTCAAAATTATCATTTACGATATGTGGCAGGATTACATTTTAAAAGTAACATTTGTGCATTTATGCTATATAAATGTGTGCCAGATGAAGGTTTCCCCAGCTGAATCTTGTCTACTCTTCTACTTCATTTATTTACAACCAATCGCAACTGTAGAGGGTTTTGTAAGGTGCTGTGATGTAAGAAAATTACCCATTGTTCTAAAGCAGCTTTGCACATTTTCTTACTCTATTCTAAAATAAATTTCATGATATACAGTAAAATACGTATAAAATTAACATGCTTATAAGGCCACCCAGATGAAGTGATGTTTACATACATGCGGATTCAGTTGTTCAACAAATGAACAAGTTATTGGTGAATCATGCTTTGTTCATGAAAAATTGTGTACGCAGCTTCATGCACAAATTCGCAATAAAAATTAAATGAAATCAATTCAATTAATTAATTGATTGAATTATGCCTTTGAGACTAGGTTATTATACTTGATAATTTCCAATGGCAGATCACAGCAGCCATTATTTTCTCATAAATGTTTATTAATTATTAAACAGAATTATTACAACAGAAAATTTCTTAGCTCTCTCTTTCTGGATCTTAGTGTTGTTAACTCTTTAAAGCAGGGCCATCAGTAGAAAATGAATATCTAATAATGGAGTATAGATTCAAAAGTGAATACCATTGTCTTTAGGCAGAGCCTTGGATGTTGGGCGAGCTGAAGAAGTCAAGGCTGTTGTAGCAGTAGCAGTAGTGGTAGTTGTAGGTAGGGCTGAGAGTCAACATATGCACAGGGTTAGTGAACTAGAAATGCGAGTACGAGAAGTCTAGATAACTCCAGAAATACAACTGTGCTTGAAGAGAGAGAGAGATAAGAATCTTTCTAAAGATTTCTTTAGAGATGCATGAAAGTTCACGAACACATGGTTTTTAAAAATTCATTTTTAGCTAAAAGGCATCAGAAACTTGTCAACATATGTAATATATTAATCAATATAAAGCGGTCAAAATATGTATACAACATGCCTCATGTTTGATTTTAGGGATACACTAGTGTAATTTGTTTAAGAGACCAAGTAAGAGTCAAAATACATTATTGTACTTGCAGAGATTGATGCCTGTATTTTTACTTTTCAATTACAGTACAGTGACTAATGATTGTTTAATTTATTTATAATTCAACATGACCTGTTAAAGGGGACCTATTATGCAAAAATCACTTTTAGAAGGTGTTTGAACACAGTTGTGTGGCTGCAGTGTGTGAAAACAACCAGCCAATAATGGTAAAAACCCACCCACTCGTTAATTTTATAATCTCAAAAAAATCATGAACAGTCTCACAGAACGAGCGGCAGTCCGACTCCACCATTACTGTTTACTTGCTGTAGCTGCTGAAGATATACAATGTCAGTGCCAAAGAGGCATTAAGTGTTGTGTTTTGGGATGCACAAATGAACATAGGAGTCTCCATAGACTCCCTCCATCTGATCTGCTGAGGACACGGTGGTTAAGATACATTGTCTAAGGAAATATCCCGGGGGGAAAAAAAAAAAAAAAAAAAAATATTCGGTAAAGTCCCCAATACATGTAGGGATCAATACCAACGCTTTGGGTGCGAACGTCAGCTCCAGTATCATGCGTTTGTTTTCGAAATTGCCCTTCTGAAAGAATTTCTTGGCACTCTAAGTTTAATGATGCTAAAGCTACCATTGTCTGTGTCTGTTTTCACTGGTGCTGCCTTCATGAATGATCAGGAATGGGAATGTGGTAGTTAAAAGTTGCACATGAAAGCAATGCGAGTCGATCGCTTGAGTTTGTTGAGATCATAATCATGAGTGTGACTTATAGGCCTAGTTTCACAGACAGGGCTTAGACTAAGCCAGGATTAGGCCACTGTTCAATTAGGACATTTAAGTCATTTTTATAAACGTGCCTTAGAAAAAAAACATTACTGGTGTGCATCTTGAGACAAATCAAAGGCACTGACATATTTGAAGATCAAGCAGTGCAAGTTTCTTTCAGTTGAAACAGCTCCGACTTGCATTTTAGTCCAGGACTAGGCTTAAGCCTTGTCTGTGAAACCGGGGGAAAAAGTTTGTGACAGCATGCGATGGCACCATAAGACCAGCTATAATGTGCTCCCAGTCTGTGTAATTCATAAACGCAAATTTATTGTGCACAGTACAATCAGATGACTGACTTTTAAACAGAGTACGTTTTCTGTAAAGATAACAGGCTTGTACTAATCGTGGAATGTTTATTTGCAAACGCTAGCACTGCTATTGCGGGAGCTTGAACTCTTGAAGCTCCACCCTCTTCTCAGGGAGCAGCAGCTCATTTGCATTTAAAGCAACATACTCACAAATAGAGTGTTATGGCTCATACCCTAAAAGTGTCAATTTTAACAAGCTACAAAAAATTATTTGTCGGGTATTTTGAGCTAAAACTTCACATACACACTCGGAGGATATCAGAAACTTATTTTACATCTTGTAAAAAGGAGCATAATAGGTCCCCTTTAATTTGTGTTCCGAAGATGAACAAAGGTCTTACGGGTTTGAAACTACATGAGGGTGAGTAATTAATGACAATTTTCATTTTTGTGTGAACTATCCCTTTAATAAAAGCAAATGAAGGACACTAAAGCTGAAAACAAACACATTGTAAAATCAAAATTGTGGAAGGTGGTCCAAAGAACTTGTGTGCCATTTTCCAAATCTCCTGAAGCCATATTACAACTTTGTGTGAGCACAGAAATTAAATGGTGAGCTTCCCCTTCACCTTAACTCTAAAGTGTTGCATTTACATTCACAGCCCATAAAGACCTGGAATATAATGCAAAGTTTATATGGGAAATATCCATGGTTTCGTTTTGTCATGTGGAGGGCCCATTCACTTTCTGCTAAACATCTACACTTGTGTTTCACGAAAAAGAAAAACAAATAAATCTTAAACACCACATTTAATGACAGTACTTACCTTTGCAGGTCAGGAGCAGTTCTGTCCATTTGGTTTCCTCACAGGTAATTGTTTTAGATACTGTCTTGTCAACTGGCTCATATCCACTAATGCATTCAACTGTTACTTTAGATCCATGTGGAAAAGTTCTTTGTGAGCGGAATTCCTCTGTTAAAGTGACATGTTCACTTAACTTAGGCAAAGGACAATGTGCTGTGGAGATAAACATAAGCAACATGCATTATGGCCATCTGATGCAAAACTCCAGGAACACATCCAGTACTATTTTAGTTATTATACCATTATTACTCATTCCTATCTTCTGAACAACTTGAATGTGATGATTAGTTAGACACACTATAACTCACTATGACTTTCTCAAACACCACCACAAATATGTATTTGACAACTTTCATTTTGGGTAAATGGTTCCTATACAGAATGCAGTCATGCATTAATAAAAGAAATCATTTCAGTCTTACCAATGCACCTTGGCGGTTCAGGGTCCCATCCATTTGCTCTACACACAATATAAGCTTCTCCTTTCATTGTATAGCCATCTTCACATTTATATTCTACAAAGTTACCCAGTTTGTAGGGGGGTGATTTCCCACCAATTCTTTTTGCATTAGGAATTGTAGGCACTGGACACCCATCTGGGAAAAAGTGAAAAGAAAATATGTTTATGTGAAAGAACAGTATTGATCATTAAATATTTTATTCATTAACAGGAAGAAACAATTTTTTTTCCCTTCATCTCTTTACCAGCATTTGAACTCTAACTTACCAAAACATTTTGGCGGATCTGGTTTAAAAGTTCCATCTTCAGAACAATGAAGTGTCGATTGTCCTATAAGATTAAGTCCTGGGTTACATGTATAGGAGACTGCGTCTAAATAACCATAACTCTCCAGAGGCTCATCTGTAAGTTGCCCATTTTCTATGGCTGGAGGTGCTGAACATTTCACCGCTAAAGAGAAAAACAAATCCGGGTGAATAGGTATTTATTTCCAGAACACACACAAAAAAAAACAAAACAAAAAAAACAACTTTAAATACAAATTGGGAATGATTTTGCGCTCTTCAATATTTTATTTCACTCGAATGTAAGAACTAACATACTTTCACAGAATGGATCACGGCCATCCCATCCCTGATCTCGGCATGTTCTTGTTGTTTCTTTACCTGCTAACATGTATCTGAAAGCAATAATTCTCCTCTTAACTCAAAACTCAAGCACAGCACACAATCTAAATTCAACATGGCTTTAAAACACACTTAAAAGAGCCTATAGAAACAGACCTTAATCATTTCCCTTACCCTGTGTCACAAACTGGTTTAGCTGTGTCACCAAATAAATTTCCAGTCATTTCGTATCTCCCATGAAGAAAATCTGCAAGAGCTCCACACGATTTTCCTGTAATGTATTGAAGATATTGACTGATTTAGAACTGGTGATCTTTAAATACTGTTGAAAAAAATCATCTTAAGCAGTGCCTCATTACATGACACAGGGATTTATTTTAAGAGGAAATGTGTAATACTGTGATGTTTCCTGCTGTCAGTGGCAAAACCACTATGAGCTATTTAAGGATTGTTAAGATATTTAATGACTTGTTGACCTATAGCATACATCCTTTCACATATCTAAATTAGACATTTTTAAAAAAAGCCATTTTTGAGAAAATTTACAAAATAGGGTACTTAAATTTAATGATAGTACATACTTGTGCAACTGAGTTCCAGATTTGTCCACTGGGTTCCCTGACAGGTAACTGATTTAGATGCTTTTGAGTCAAATGGCCTGTGTCCAATCTCACACTCAAATGTTACAGTGGATCCATCTGGGAAACTCTGAGTCAAGAGATGCTCTGCTGTTAAAATGACATGCCTTGATGGAAAAGAAGGCTGTGTGCATTGTGCTGTGGAAATAAAACATATGCTTTACTGAAATCTGATGCAGTACTATTTTGATTATCATCATCATTATTATTAGAACAACTTCTGCTCCATTCTATTCTTATATTTGGAAAAAAAATTACTATGAGGTGAATATAAATTAGTATGATTTACTCACTCGAGTAAGACGTGCAGTTGAAATTAAATCACAATGCTTGAATGGGATCAGCTAATTAAAGTTTAAGAACAGTTTTTCCTTTTTTTTTTCCTTTCTTTCTTCATGTGTTGCTATACTTTGTCATCCAACCTCCCCCCTTTTTTAAATATAGCCCAAATGTTGTCAACTTTGGCTCTTTCAACCACTACAGCTACAGTAACTTTTGGGTAAAAACACAGGAGTGTTTAATACTAAACACACTGGTGCTAACTACAACTGAGCAAATCATGTGCTGAAGTTGCTTTCATTCAATTTTATCACTTATTACTGCAAAATGTATCAAGGTTACATAAATATTTATGCGCTGGGGACAAAAACATATCCGCTGGTTAAGGTCATGATTAAATCTGTCTTGAAAGCATTACAAGGGCACCAATGAACAGCCTGAAGATATTGTTGCAGGCTCATATAAATGCTAAAATTAATTTTGGGTTTATGCATCTATTTCCTGATTGAAGCAAATGGAATTCATGTGTGTGTTTACCAGTGAAGATTTTGGTTGTTTCTGTGTACAGTAGCAGCATGCTCTGACCTTGATTAGGATTATCAAGCTTTAAGATAAAACCTTTCTGTTTGCAAAGCACTGTTAGTTGCTAGTATCATCATTACGCTACACACTTGTCTACAGTTTGTTCAGGGAATAAACTCACCAAGTGCCCTTTCCTAATATTACATTACAGCACTAGACAATTCTTAGAATGGAAATATTGTTATCCATCCTTGTCTGAAGGAATGTACTGTGTTTGAAAATATGTGTGGCACTTCCGGTTTTGCCAAGTGTCACTCAAATAGACTAAAAACAAATGATTACATATTTTAAGGGTGCACTACAAATAATCCAGATAAGGAAAAGTCAGATTTAATGAATGCACTGTACGTTTTCAGTCATTCTATATTTTTATCTATCAGGACGTAGATATCACAGGAACATCAGTTTCAAGACCTCCGTTTAAGTTCTCTGTCCTTCTGATTATTTTCTTTTACTTTTCCACTGTAACAACACGAAAAAACAAAAGACGCTGTGGTCTTGTGGTCTGCTGTCCTGATTTAATGAACAATATCTCATGAATAATTCACTGGAATGCACTGAGTATCTCCCATTTTAAATATTTAAAACAACCTTATCTATCTTTTCACATTGTCCCAGTTTTTCTTATATGTGCCATTATTAGAGCTAACCATTAAACAAGTTTATTGGCAGTATCTGATTGTTTATACTTCTGTGGAAGTTACTCCCACAATTCAATGAAAGCGTCATGCGGTGTAGGAAAAAAATGGATATACTCTGCAGGCCAGTATCCTGGAAAAACAAAAACCTTAAGTGGTTTAATATGGGCTTTTTCCCTAGTGAGAACTGGCAACCCTGTTTATGTGTCATGAATATTTTTGTATGGTATTGCCAGAAGACAAAGAGACTGTAAATGTAAATTTTACAGTTTCTTATTCTGTATATCTGATTAAGGTTATTATTTTTTTACACTAGCATTTAGATGATCTTAAAGCTAACACACATAGACCAAAAGCCACAAAACTTTAGGTGTCATTTTTAATCGTAGTTAAAATTCTTTATAGATAGATAGACAGAGACTCACCTCGGACATGCTGACAGATCATAAGATAAGCAAGAAGAGCAACACTGGGGCACAGCACCTTACGTCCCATCTCGTTTATGTCAGTGAATTACACCTCCAAACAAGGCCAATGTATTTTTTTTTTCGCTACTGATAAATATAAAGACATCTTAGCGTAAGGAAATTCACTTTTAAAACATGTACTTTTGAATAATTAAACGTTAACACATTCAGTACAAAAACAAAACAAACAAACAAACAAAAAAGATACAAGAAAGATTCACATTAGCAAAACCTGTTAGCCGCTAGCATTACAATCAAGATGGGGTTTAAATTAGTAACGTCACATTACTAGCCAACATACACATTCTTAGAACTAATGCATAAAAATCGGTTTAAAGTTCACTAATCAACGAAGCTTCATTTAATGTTCTTATAAGGCTATTCGTTATGATAAAGCAATGTTACGCAGCGCGGAGGAAGGGCGTAATGGTCACTGCACTTCCTCATCTGTTAATTTAATAGTCAATAACAGAAACCCTAATTTAAACCGACACAAGTAAAATATAATTGTGAAATAAATAATTTCACATAAAATAAAACGACGTAGTCATCTCTTTTTTTCTTTCTTTTGCTTTCTTTTTTTTTTTTAGGATAATGTCTCTTAATTACGGCGAGGGCCTTGTGGTAGATCCTATAGTTATACACAGAGAAATGAAGATTAAATCCTTGTTTTAAGCAACCTTACCTTCAGGTGTTTTAGAAGGTTTCTCGGTGCTCAGAGCTCTTCTTCTTCTTCTTCTCGGTGCTCAGAGCTCGATTCAGACTGACGCATATAAGGGCAAGTCTAACTTCCGGGAATCGATGAGGGTGGAGATTACATTTGATTCTCATGAAATAAATTTCCGTCTGAGCAGGGCGTTGCCAGTGTGTCATAGATGTTGCAAAAGGGTGTGAGGCTTCCGTTACTAATGCTGAAACGTCACTTTGGAACTTTATGTTACAGTTTATGGAAACAGCTTTCCGCCACAGTGGAGAATAAAATATGATTCTGTAAATCATAATAACGAGAAACTTAATTATGAATATTAATAACGTTATGACTTTTTTAATCATTTTTTTGTTAAATCTAATAATAATAATAATAATAATAATAATAATAATGAAGAACTTTTCCTGTTATAAAAACAGATTTTTGAGTATTACCAAAACTGCGGTGTCAGAATGAATAAAATATATGTAGAGTGCCTTAACAATGACTATTTTATTAAGCAAATCCATTAAATACAATTCTTGTGGCGCACAGTTGTGAAAATATTGTGGATTTAAGCATTGTATTGACAAATCAGAAGCCAAGACCAAAAAACTATCAATTTGATAAAGATCAATAAATGAACAACACAAGTGCATATGTACTTGGTTTACTCTTTGAAAGCCAGGCTAAAAGAATACACATATTCATGGCATGGGGCAGATCTTTCATGTACACAATCTTGCTTGTAACATTATTAAATAGTTCAAACATTACAGTTATAAATGCACTTGATCATTGTTACAGAGTTATTTCAAGTCTGCTAATGTCACACCATGTTCTGTGGTAGGCTATGTGAATATACGAACAGGATATATTTGGAAGCAGCACAAAAACATTTTGTCTCTTATTTACTCCATGAAGACTTCATACAGGGTTGTTATCATGCCTGAAAATGAATAAAATAAGCAAAGTGAAAAATTCAAAACTAATTATTGTAATATTAACTTGCAAATACGTGAATTTTGAATTTAGTATGACTTTTGCCTTTGATTAATGTTCTTTTTTCCATATACTAAAAAACAAGTAGCAGTTTAATCTTCCAAAAGAACAAAAGAAGAAAAAAAAATCATCATCTCGAACATCTCGATGTATTCAAAGTATTCTAAAGCCATAAAATTGTTAGGTACAGGTCACTCATTGAAAATCTTGCCTTCAGCCTGTTAATATTTGGTGCAGTAGTGACAACACCAAAGCAGGAAGAGATCTGTGACACTGGTGGAGGATGACTCAGCTTATCTAATGCAACTTGTACTGTAAGCCAATCATAAAAAGACCTAGATGTTTCACATGTAAATGATTGTTACAACATTCCTTGCTGACTACATTTAATAGCTCACATAAATATGTCATGGGCAAAGAGCAGGATTAGCTTCAAGATAAACAGACCCACACAAAGCAGTTTATTAAGAGTTGAATATGTGGAAGTTTGAACAGGATTTGACACAAGAATGGAAGGCAAGATAGTCAGTGAATAAGTCTTTGACTTGTTTCTCACAGAAAAAAGTTTATATGAGAAGTGTGCATGGCCCCCATGATAATTTGGCTTTGTCTGCAGACATTTATATAGTCAAACATATAGCCAGGTTAGGGCACAGGTGTTTTCCTCATTTACAAGTATGTAAGCAAACCTTGTGCTTGAATGACACTCATAAATAGGGATCTCTAACATTCATAAAACTTACTCAGTATATGTCTAGAAGCTATCAATTAAGGTAACAATACTTTAAATGATTTAATGCTACTTAGTAAAATGCTTATATGTATTTAAATATACTAATTTGTTATCATGCACTCATAGTCTTAAATTGTTGTAACATTACAGGATGAGTACTTTTTTAACTTCACATTTTTATTGATTCCAATTAATTTACAGATAAATCTTTTGGATTGTAGAGTATGAACAGAGTTGGATTCAGGTATGCATCAAACTTACCTTTGTTTTCCAAGGCGTATCCCATCACACACAGACCCTTCTGAAGAGGGAGATATTTAATGTTAGGTAAGTGTTCTCAGATAGATAGCAGTAAAATATACTTTTGCCATGTTGGTTAAGACATTATGCATGATTAACTCTGATAATTAGAACTTTATGTAAATTCAAACTTTATGCACTGCTCCTTAATTCTACACTTTGTGATGCTATAAATGCACAAAAGAAAAAAATACACTCCAGCAGTAATCCAACATAATGCTATTATAAGTGTTTATCACATTCATAGTCTGACATAATTTTAAAAAAAAATCTACAAGCCAGTTACATTTACATTTGCATTTATTCATTTGGCAGACGTTTTTATTCAAAGCGACTTACAGCTGAGGAAAACAATAAGCGATTCATCATAAGATGGCAATGCCTGTTATAAAATTTTTCAGTCATCATTCAAAACAATAAAAGCTAGGATAGGAAGATATTAAGGGAAAATAAGATCATAGAAAAAGTAAAAGAAATAGAAATTTTTGTCTCCATTTGATGATCACGGAAGAGATGAGTATTCATTTGTTTCTTGAAACTTGTGAGGGATTCAGCTGTCCAGATGAAGTTAGGTAGGCCATTCCATCAGTGAGGAAGAGAGAAAGAAAATATCCTTGAAAGATATTTTGTGCCTCTCTGTGATGGGACCACAAGGCATCACTCATTTACCGACCACAGGTTTCTGGAGGGGGTGTAGACTTGGAAGAGCAAGCGGAGGTAGGAAAGTGCGGAGCCCATGGCTGTTGTATAGGCAAGCACCAATGTCTTGAACTTGATGAGAGCCACAATTGGAAGCCAGTGCAGAGAGATGAGAAGAGATGACGTGCTTTTTTCAGCTTGTTAAACACTATTTGCTGCACTCTGGATTAGCTGCAGAGGTTTGATAGAACTGACTGGAAGACCTGCCAAGAGAGCATTGCAATAGTCCAGCCTGGATAGAACAAAAGCTTGAACAAAGGGTTGAGTAGTATGTTCCGACAGAAAGGGCCTGATCTTCCTAATGTTGTATAAGGCAAATTTGCAAATTCAGCTCATCATCAATCACAAATCCAAGTTTTCTGGCTGTCCTGGAAGGTGTTATGGTTGATGCAGTTGGAGCAGAAATTGTGATGAAATATTGGGTTGGCTGAAATCACAAGCAATTCTGTCTTGGCAAGGTTGAGTTGAAGGTGATGGTTCTTCATCCAGCAAGAAATGTCTGTTAGACATGCTGAGATTCGAGCAGCTATCATTGGCATTGGATCTTCAGGATGGAATGAGAGGTAGAGTTGAGTGTCATCAGCATAGCAATGATATGAAAAGCCATGTTTCTGAATGACAGAACCTAGTGATACCATGTAGATAAAGAAGAGAAGTGGACCAAGAAATAAGCCCTGAGGCACCCCAGTAGCTAATGTTGCGACTTGGACTACTCACCCCTGCAAGATACAATGAAGCACCTATCTGAGAGGTAAGACTTAAACCGCTGGAGTGCAGTTCCTGAAATGCCCTTTGCCATAAGGGTTTGCCATAAGGTGGTTAACTGTGTCAAAAGCAGCGGACGGATCCAGGAGGATAAATATTGAAGATTTGAAAGCCGATCTTGCCAGTCTAAGGGCTTCAACAACCGAGAGCAGGGCAGTCTCGGTTGAATGTCCACTTCTGAAGCCAGACTGGTTTCTGTCCAGGAGGTTGTTCTGTGTGAGAAAGGGTTCTGTTTTTATGAGTGGGTTTCTTAAGAAGTGGGGTTATGTGAGTCTGTTTAAATGCTGAGAGAAAGGTTAGGGTCCAGTCTGTTCGTGATTGCGTTTCGGGGGTGGGGTGAGGGTGGGTAGGGTCCCCCTCATCACATGATCAATGGAGCAGTGGCGTGTGTAAATAAGGTCCAGTTGGTTACCTGATTTGTGAGTAGCCACAGCTAACACTCACTTGAGATCAAAAGAAGCAAGCAGAATGTGGAAGCCTGCAGCCTGAGGTTTATCTAGGTGGACGTTAAAATCTTCGAGCATAACCAGAGGAGTACTATCCCCAGGGAAGGTTGAGAGCAACACATCTAACTCCTCCAAGAAGTTACCTAGTGGACCTGGGGGTCGATAAACAACTACAAAATGGATTTTAAGAGGGTGATAGTAACTCAATGTTTCAAAGGAGCTGCTGATACCCAGAGATGGCAAAGGATTAAATTTCCAGTCATTAGAAATAAGCAGACCAGTACCTCCACCTCTTTCAGTCAGATGGGAGGTGTGGGAAAAAGAGTACCGTATTGACCCGAATATAAGACGATGTTTTTTTCTTGGAAATACATCTGAAAAAACGCGGTCGTCTTATATTCGGGGTCTAGACTTTGACATGTCAATAATACACCCACGACAACAGGTGGCGCCAAAAACGCATAAAACGAGTGTGCCATGAAATAATGTGTGTTGTAAAGATCGCGAGTGAAAAGAAAAGCTTACAGTCGTGACTGTCATTATAGCCTGATGGGACCAAACTTCCTCTGTAAATGATTTTAAAACATAAGACAGTACCCAGGTTTGAAGACTACAATAAGATTTCACTTCTACTCTTAATAAAATTTTGGTAGGCTACTATGAGATGGATGGACTAAATGTTATATAATTCAGATGGGCTACCTGTTATTTTATGGTATATCAAAAAGTGTATATTTTCAAATGTCATTGTTCGTACATTTTACCAGTATTTACCATACTTTCAAAACAAAAATTAAAATAGGAAAAATATGCAATATGAAAATAATTTAAGAAAAAATGTGTTTTAC